>JAIPRM010000302.1:48395-63699 GCA_025469315.1 Stegophylla sp. TES_Ste_2020 | reverse complement strand
CTTCGTTCAGAATCGTTTTACTGAAGAAATGATTTATCGTTTCTTTAAAATTTAATACGCCCGTCAAGAGAATACCACCCGTCGTGCGAAGTACACCCATCGTGCGTAGTATGTCCGGCTTTTTTATATTATTAACTTCCCTCGTTTAGAATCGTTTTATTGAAGAAATGATTTATCGTTTCTTTAAAATTAAATACACCCGTCAAGAGAATCCCACCCGTCTTGCGAAGAACACACTTTTTTTCCCCTTGGTCGGTTGTAATTCACGTATGTCCGATTCAACTCTCGATGGACCAGGAGTGGAAGGAATCGGGATTATAGGTACAGAAATATATAAACTAGATAATAATAAAAGTAGAATTTATTCCAGTACTTACAGTAAATACAGAAGTATTGCGTGGAATGAATTACACAACTAGATGATATTTTGAGACTAGAACACTGAAAAGATAATTAGTATTTTTTATTTATTTTTTTTTATTGTAATATGTCATTCATACGGGCAATAGAGCTTTGTACACGTTGTCGCGTTTAGCAATAAAATCGTTCAAAGTAAAATATTATATTGATACCGCGACGGTCAGAGCGGAAACCAGCCTAATAACGCTAAATCAGTGGGTAGGTAAAAATTAAATGATACGCCAACTGTATTACTGATTAAAACCTAGTTTTTTTCGCGTCGTCCTTTTATTAATCACGATATATCAATGATAATAAAAAAAAAAAAAAACCGGACATACTTCGCACGATGGGTGGGATTCTCTTGACGGGTGTATTGAATTTCAAAGAAACAATAAATCATTTCTTCAATAAAACGATTCTGAACGAGAGAAGTTAATAATATAAAAAATAAATGAGAAAAAAATGTTAGAAAAATGTCCAATTTTTTTTTTTCACATTTTCAAAATCTTTCTTACATGATTTTCTATCTACGTTTAAATTTTCATATAGTTTGGATCAAAACATAATGGTTTCCGAGTCGTTTTTGTCAAATTTTGAGTAGTTTTTCCAAAAAAAAAAAAAAATTGAAGAATTGAGAAATTCAAAAAATGACCTCTCTAAAGTACAATCTAGAAGCAAATCCGATTTCAAATAGTTACTGATCGAAATTTTTGGACAAGTATTTCCATACGAAAAGTTGTACGCAAAAAAAATAAAATAAATAAAAAAAAAATAATAATAAACATCATTGTAAAAACACTAGCTTCTTCACTTCGTTTAGAATCTAAAAAAAATGTAATTGTAAGAATTGGAGGAATACTTTGTAACAGTAAATGTCACGATAGTTTACCATGTTGTAATAAATAATACTTAATAAAATATAATATGCTACCTAAACTGTATATTAAAAAATTAATTTGTCAAACTATATTTATTTATCTATTTGATTATATATTATTATGTTGTTAGACATGTCAACATTCACAAAATAACTATTGCGAATGTCAACAAATACTGATAAATGTCCGCATTGTGAGATATTTGAAATAATTGATAACATTCACCAAAATGATTGGTAAATATCAACATACACCGGTGACTGTCAACATTTACTGCCATTCGGTCATACACATATAATATATATAATATATAAATTTTACATAGCATGATTTTTCGATATTATCTGTTTAATAGACTGAGACGAGAAACCTAAGGCTGGCGTTTTGACATGTTTTAGTTATTTAGAGGTTCTAAGACAAATATAATTAGAATATACACGTTACAATTTTTAAATTATTTTCTCAATTTTTCATGAATACAACAATATTGTTAATTATATATATATATTACATAAAATCACATGTACATTAATATCCACAGTCCACGTTTTGCTGGTACAATGACAAATTTTTTACACCACGAATGCTCCGTAGGAAGGTGGGCGATCACTGAGTAAAAATTTATTTGCCATGGCAGCTTGAAGTTTATCGGTTTTCTGAACACCGTCGATTGGAAAATATCTCCAAGTCGGTTCGTCGATGTAACTGTTATGTCTATGTTGTCTTATATCATAACCTGTTAGATTTTGATAAAATTAAAAGGTTTTTTCTAATAATTTCAGTCAATTCAATTTTATTTTTACTTAAATATCATAAATTCTTAAATATGTATTATATTATACCGTTAAATTTTTAAACAACAATTACACTACAAGCTTATGAGATCATTTATACTATTTTCTAAATACACAATTTTTAAATATTTCAGTTTTTTTTTTTTTTTTTTTTTCAATAGAACCACTATTTTTGACTCTATATTCTAAAAGAGCATATTTAATTTTTGATATTTAAGTTTTTTTCTCTTGGTCAATATGCAAAAGTTATAACTTGTATATGTATACAACATCTATCTTGAGTAGCAAATTGAAAAGCCAGCAAAGATTGACGTGGAGCACTACGCTATAATAGTTATTGTACTATAAAAATTTCGCCACTATTTTTATAAACTAGCAATATTTATTATAGATCTTAAACTAATGATCATCAAAAAATAAATGCTTATTATTGAGTCAAAAGTAGAGTTTTTGCTATTTGAAAAAAAAACTAAAATAGGTACTTAAAAATCGCGTGTAAGTAGTAAAAATTATTATAATTGACTAAAATAAAATGTGTTGACTAGGATTCACACGGTGTGAGATACCAAATTAAAGGGAGAATATTAATAATTGAAATTATTACAAGCACAAGCGTCACTAAGGGGTACCTTTGCTACCCCAGTAATATTTTCGAGATAGGGAGATTATCGTTTTACTACTCCTAAAAATACAATTAAAAAATCAACATCATTTTAATGTTTGGACATGTTTGTTGAATATAATTTTATAATAATATTTTAAGATTCGGCCGAACCCATTAAAAATCTAGGAAAGCTACAAGTGCTACCACTGATTTCTGAGAGAGGGGTGGTTTAGCCGTCCACAAATTACTCAAATGTATATTTTTGAATTACATAATATTATAGAAAAACGTTTTTCTACCCTAAAATAATGATTCCTAGTGACGCCGCGTGAAGTACGTTTGGATACATTACATTATTTTTACCTGTAAATGTAGAAACACGTTTGGGTACACAAACGCTAATTGCTAATAGGTTATCGCGAAAAAAAAAAATAAAGAATTGACAACAAATGGACCTGAAGCTTTTCATAGAGATTTCACCAATCAATTTTATACTTGCTATCCTAATTATTTTGCAATAATAAATATTTCATTAAAAGTTCAAGAAGAATCGTACTTAAAAATAGGTAGCATTAAACGAAATGTGCAAAACAAAAAAAAAGAAAAGAAGACGTGGATAAAATTACATATTATGTATTAAATAAATTTGAGGAATACAAAGTAGATAAAGATGTTGCAAAATATTTATCCCTAATTGGTCCGATATTTACTGGTAAAAGCACTATATAATTGTAATATATACATATATATATATAAAGAGTTAAGAATAAATAATAAATAATAATGGTATAATAGTATATTATAATATAATAAATAATAATTTAAAAACTATGACAATTAATTAAACATTATATTAAAATATTTTTGGGAGATTAAATAGAGCCAACCTCCTCGTGGTGTCTCTTGGATAACGCTAATAGGTTCTAAAAATTTAAAATTAATGATAAAGTATTAAAGTGTTATTTTTCTAGGTATTTCTAAATATTATATTAATATACCATGTCCTATGTACCCAAAAACGTGTTACTTTTCTTGAGATATAGTGTACCCAAACGGTGTATTCATTTGTACCCAAACGTGTTACGGCCGTGACGCCAATCAATTTACAAATTATGTCAGAAAAATTCAAAACTGTACATAAATAGGTTATGTAAAATATAATATAATATTATGCTTATGTGTGCAAACCGTATTTCCTGTATACTATTATACATATCGTTATTCCGATCACAACTATTGTTGGATAAAATATCATCACTATTACGGCTTTTAGTTTGACGTTTACCGAATCAAGCGCAGGCATCTAAATTCAAAGTTAAAAAAATAATATACTCGAAATCAGTTAAATTCCTCATTATGAGAAATCACTAGGGCAAAGGATTTGTAGCTCTGAAAAAACGTTAAATATCTTGCAAACACTTATACACTTGAAAAACCCCATAATATGCTCTTAAAATATTTTGAGATTTAATTTAAAAGTATTATTAATGAAATAAATAGGCTTTAAAATGAGTCAAAACAATTACTTAATTTAAAAATATAATTTAAACCATTGTCATATCATATGATTATGTATCTATTAATAAAATTAATTACAGCAAAATGTATTATTATTATTGCTTTATTCGCACTGTTCAAGCGTTTCTAGGAAATACGTCATGTGTCTGCGGACAGTCAAAAACAAAATATTATGCGACACAAAAATTAAAAGTAAATAAATTTTTATCTAAAAATTTTCACTGATTGTTTGAAATAAAAACGTCTCGGTGTGGAAAAAATTGTAATATAAGTTAAATATGTTTCAAAAAATTTTAAATAGAGTATAAAAACTCTAAAAATATGCCCTAAAATAGGGTGAACATACGTCCTGTTTTATACAGGATTGTCCTTTATTTCGGCTCCGTGTTCTGTTGTCCTGACAAACTTCTCTCAGGACGCTTTTTGTCCCGTAATTTCAAGTCTGTCCTATATTAATCCCATTTTTTGACTTGCTATTGATTTAAAATTTTTGAAATGAAATTATTTGAATGAAATAATGTAAGAACCTAGAAATCTTTAGGATACCATTAGATCAATTATAATCGTAAAATGAATTAATAAGTTTTTTTAGAAAGTAAAGTATACAATATGCATGAATAAAGGATTTGAAGAAATTTTAAAAAGTATCAATTTAGTTTCATTATGTTATTTTATGTTTTTCAAAATAATTTTTTTATGTGTTTAAATTTAATCTATAATAGGTAGTTAAAAAATTATACTTTTGTCACGATTCAAAAAACATAAATATATGTAATAAATACTTATTTATTTAAAATTTTGTCCTGTATTCTATTTTCTTAAATATGGTCATCCTATCCTAAAAACCAAAAATACTCAAAATATGCATTTATATGCAAAATAATAAAATTTCAAAACTAGTTTTGTAAAAGCACGGAACGTATTTATTTCGTACTCTGCTAACTTTTGTAACCGAGCAAAACAAAATAATATATGCAAATGCTACAAGTCCTCTGCCCTATATAAATCACTATAGAATCATTAAAATTAGGTACTTTATAGTCGACGGACAAAACTCTTATCATAACGTTCTTCCCGGAGTCACATTCTTCAGCCGTTTTGTTCTGCTCTCGTTCCGATTCCGTAGATCGTTCGTATAATAATATATTATTCTCTGTCGGTAACGTCGATTCTCTGTTATAGATCATTGTTACGTCGTCTTGATCAAGCTTATCGTCCATATTGTAACGATCTTCATTTCGGTTTCTCAACAGCTCAGCAGTGTCAAATTTTGACGTACTCGATTCTCTACACAATACCTAAAGTTGTTTATGAGACAAGAAAAAAATGCGCAAATAAATTTGTTAAAATTTTAGAAAATTTTATTTCAATAACTTATGAGATATGAATTTGTAGGAAATTTAATTTTCTTTTTTTTTTTTTTTGCTTTTTGTAAAACGTAGCTTATTAAGGCAAAAGATTTTTTATCATATAACAGAAAATTGCTTTATGAAACTTTTATTTTACATTTCTTTTGTCATTTTTAATTTTATGAGTCATTTTTTGTCTCTTTAGATCATATTTTCCTTTCTAGTTCATTTTCCGGTATTTAATAATTAAAGTAAATGATTACCTAAGTATTATTTTAAAATAAAAATCTTTTTATTATCTATAAAATATTTTAGTTATTTTGTTACCTGTGTTAATGTAAAATGATCTCAATTCATTAATCAGTATATTTTTATTTATTTTATTATTATAACCTGATGTAAGTTTACTAGCTTAAAACATAATCTCAAATTCAAATCATACTTTTAAATTATCACCTTTTTTTTTTCAGTTTACCTAATAAGTCTAAAATTAATTTTCCACTGTGAATTGGTAAAAAATTAGTAAAAAAAATAATATTTGACTTAGGGTGGAATTTAATTTAGTGAGATTTACTTTTTTTGTCTTTTTAGATCATATTTTCCTTTCTATTTCATTTTCTGAATATAAATTATTATTTATTAAAATACAATTTTTTCTTATTATTATTAAAATTACAATTTCTTGAACTTATGAAATTCTGAATTTTCGGCCAGTTAAAATTAATTTTGAGTACATATTTTGTCATTTTAAGAGTGTTTTTACCGTTTTTTTTTTTAACATTTCAAATTGAATGGCTTATTTCAGAAATCCCCTAAATCCGCTTTTTCACTTTTTGAGATAATCAATAAAAACTGTGTCATGGATTTAAAACAATATTTTTTAAAACTCCCAAAAATTACCAAAAATACTTGACTACTTACTCTTTCAGATATTCGTGTAATTTTAGTTCAATAACTTACTAAGAAAGTGGAGAAAAATATTTTTGAATTTTCACATGCAAAATTTTATTTTTGGCGTTTGAGCGGTTCACAGTGTATATACAGCGTGTTTGTGTACACCTACCCATAAGCGTGTGCACAACTGGAACGTGCAATTATTATTGGTCGCTATATTTTCACAAAAGCAACTAGCGCACTGTTTCATCCGTTCCTTTGTAGTTTGGTCTTCTCGGCCCAGACAAACACGGCCGTCTAAACACTAATTAAAATTAAAACAATTATCAGGGAATTATTTGGAAAAAGTTTCGTACCTGGCATCTGACTCCATACGAGTGTAAATATAATTACGTGAATTATCATATTAATCTTTTGAATGACATCGAATAAGTGTCTATGTTTAAATATTTTTGGTATTTCATGTTACGTTACTTTATATATTTTTTTTTGATACGTAGTCTTCATCCGGTCTGTAATTTCAAAAAAACAAAATCAGTATGTTAAACATAAATAATAATATAAGGTGGTACTGCTAATATATCGTTAACTTTTTTCATTATTTTCAGATATATTTTTGTATTTCTTTTATTTGTTCTAAAATATTTTAGATTCTGAGCGAAACGAAGAAGCTAGAGTGTTTTTACAATGATGTTTAGTTATTTTCTGTTAACACTTTTTTGTATGGAAATATTTGCCCAAAAGTCTCGAACAGCCACTTTTTGAAATTGGATTTGCTTTAGGATAGTACTTTAGAGAGGTCATTTTTTGAATTTCTCAATTTTTTTAGATAGGATAAACTACCAAAAATTTGACAAAAAATACTTGAAAACTATCATTTTTTTGATCTAAACATTATAAAAATTTAAATATGATTAAGTATAAAATATGGATGTTACACGAACAAACAATTTTTAATGTCATCATTGTTTTTTTTTTTTTTATTATCAGGAATTGTCAATCAATAACTAGTTATTGACATTTATTCATTACTAAATCAGGTATCTTTTTCGGTCACATAATATGCACATAAACTAAGTATCTAAATTTACCTTATTTTTATTTAAATTATTAAAAATTTGGTAGCAATGATGTCAGTTTTATGCTATGAAATTTAATTTAAACAATTACACTTAATTCAATATTAATAATTTTTAATATTTAATAGGGTTAAAAATTAAAAAAATTATATTTTTACTCGTAAATAGAATAAAGTTTTAACTGCACGTGTTCTTTTTAATGTACAAACATAGGTACTACACTACAATTAAAATGACCTTGTACTTCATACATCATTGTTAGGAATCACTCTTAACTCTAGAGTTATTTCAACATTTTACAGATTCCATATGATTTTCAAAACAGTAATTTAAATTATTAACGAATTGTCTGTAATATATAAGCTGTAGTTATCATTGCAAACATTTTTGTATGTTTAGTTTGAAGACTATTGTCTTAATATTAATGATAATTAATTAATAATATTATGTAAGTTCGCCAATATAATTATAACCGACTTGAAACGTATTATGTAAGTATATATAAAAAATAGAAAAGATCTAATAATTTTTTTTATCTATTTGATTCATTTTCTTAAGTGTTTTTAAATTTTTATTCATATCATGTTGTTAATGTAAAACAGAGCATTTTCAAAATAGAGTACAAAAGATTTTTACTAATTAGGTATTGTGATTTAATGTTGTTTACAGAATAGATTTTTTTTCATGTACAATAATTTTTTTTACTATATTTTATTTCCTAAATTTTTTTTTGAAATTTTAGTGCTCTTAAACGGGAACCCCTTCGTTTAAAAGTTAATATTCTCAAATAATATGTTTTTATAAATATTGTAATATTTAAATTTTTGTTTTCCGATCAATACACTAAGAGTTATAAATATATATTTTGAAGTTTAGAATACACTATTTAGACGGGTAATAACAACAAGTTATTTTGGGTCCATTTTTTTAAAACTTTAAATGTTGAAAATCACTTTCACACAATGGGTTGAAAAAGAAAATTTAGTTTTTAAAATCAATAGGTTTTCAGAAATTCAGAATATTCAGTTCAATTACTTCAATTTAATGGTATTACTATTGAAGAAAATTAAGAACACATTAACTCGAAAAACAGTGAGAAAAATATTGTAAAAAAAAATTCAACTTACCTATGCATTATTCTGTGGAACTTCTTGTACATAGGAATACAAACCACTTATTCAAATTTCAATAAAGTGAATAAATAATTAATGTTTCAATAAAACACTTGAATATTTAATTTTGTATGCAATGTATCGAATTATTAAAATTTGTAAAACATTATGAAAAATCCGGTCATATTTCGCCCCATAAATATCATTCACTCATCATGCAGGATTTAGTGGATGTGTTAAATTAAAAAAAAAAAAAACAAAATATTTTTGTTTATTTATATTTAAAATGTAATAAAGTTTGGATTAAAAAAAATTTCAAGAGCTCCCTTTGTCAATTTTAGAAAAACTATTGAGAATTTTGAAAAATGACCTCTTTTAGTGCCATCTAAATCGAAATTTTGATTAAAAAAAAAAATCAGGTTGAAACTTGCGGACAAATATTTCTAGTGTACACAGAAAAAAATAAAAATAAATCTAATAAATAAACACCAGTTGTAAAAATGCAAAAAAACATTAGTTTCTTCGCTCCACTCAGAATCACTCAAAATGTATTACTTCTTTAAATACTATTTATTTTTGAAAAACACGTATTTTCATATAATATCTATTTTCCAATTTATTGTTATAAATTTTTTTTTGTATACTACTCAGAAATAGTTATCGATGTCTTTAAATTCTTTTATTTTGTTTTTACCAACCTGTTCATTAACGGCCGCGATTCTATTCCAATAGGTATGTACACCGAACTGTAGTAATTCCGAGGAAAAATACTGCTTGATTTGCGAACAAGAGCGCACAATCGGATAACCTTTGTGATTTGTGTTGTATTTATTTTTTATGATTGATTTGTTTTATGGAAGTAACGTTTTCTTCTTATCATTTCATTTCAATAGTATATAGATAAAAGAGTTTACACTTTTTTTGCTATCCAGTGGTGGTATGAGAAAAGTGTTGGAACACTAATAGACATTTAAATTAATTATTTCTCATTGTTTTATTAGATGATAATATTTTATTCACAATGGTACACGATGCAACAATTATTGAAAACAATGGTCACATTATAATTATTGAGAAAAAGAAACGATAAATAATTTCTTCAATAAGACGATTCTGAGCCAAACTTCAGTTTATTCAAGACGATTTAACTTAAAAATCATACAGTTAGTTTTTTAACAAAAAAAAAATTTTTTTTCTACTTAGCAAGTTAATCTAAGGACAGCAAAAAAAAGTTTGATTAAAAAAAAAAGTGTAAGAAAAAATTTCCTTAATTTTTTTTCACATTTTCAAAATTTTCTTATATAATTGTCTTCCTATACTTAAATTTTTAATGTAAATCATATAATCAAATAACCTCCGAAAAGTACCATCTTGAGACAAATTGTGATTGAAAAAAATCGCTGGTGGGAAATTTTTTTTTGGACATTTATACTTTTTTCTAAATAATTGTTTTTTTTTCTGTTCTCAGTTAATAGTGTTAATAATATATTTTTGTTACTATAACAAACTTTATAATTTTTCAAGTAAAATTTTCTTAAATTAACTGAAGCCTCGCACGAAATCGTCCTTATTAAAGAATTGATTTATCGTTTCTTTAAAATTCAATACATCCACCTAAAGTATCACACTTAAAAAGTGAAGAATATCCATGATAAAAAGTATGTCCGGTATTTTTTTTTTTTTTTTTGTCTTTTATCAGGTTCATCAAATTTTGATATTTTTTTCAAGTGGTAGGAAACAATTTTGAACTTTAAAATTTTTAATATTATAATAAGTAGATTTATCTGTATTTAATAAAATATTTTCAAAAAAGTTTTATTCGTATAAAATATTATAAGTGATAACAACAGTTGATTGAAAAAATAAAAAATAAATAAAATTTTGGCATTACGATACAACCTATAGTGTGAATAAAAAATATCTAATAAAAAGTGTATTCTATATTTTAAACATTAAAAATTCGATTGTATGATGGTCAAATTAATAACTTGTGTTTTTGATAAAAATTAAAAACAGCGATAGAAAAATTTTACAGTCACTCGGGACTTAATTAGTATTAAATATGAACTATTTTATAGACTTCAGAGATTATAATATGTACTCACAGATCATATGGAAGTCGAGTATTACTATTTATCACGGTTTTACGCGCACTCAGATTAAAATATATTTCATTTTTACACTAACCAGAAACTTTATTGTAAATAAACATACAGAGAATAGAACAATATTATGATATCGACGACTGTACTTATGAACAGTGGTCATCCGACTGAAAACGATATTCGAAGCCAACTCTCAGGTGAATCGAATCGAATATTATACGAAATTTTATCAACGAATACATTACTAAATCTACTGCAGTGGTTCTCAAATTTTTTTTTTCGCGTACCACTGATGATGATTAAAAATAGAATAACGATACAAACTTTACGCAGTTAAATACATTTATTTTAAATAAAAATGCAGTAAAATACTACAATATAATATTATTATTTATTTATTATAATACAAATGTGTTTAAAAATTAAGATTTGAATTAAATAATAACAAATATTCAATAAGAACCGTGGATTTGTAGATATTTTGATATTAGCGATAAAATATCTGTTACTTAATTTAGTTCGAGATTTTCAGTTTGTTTTTCGAAATTTGTTTTTTACTTCGATCGTTGAGGAGAATATAGTTTCGCGCAAAGATAAGCGGTTGTGAATGGTAATAAAAATAACAATGCTTTTTTAGACAGAAACGGATATTATTCATTTTTTAATCTTTATTCAAAATTCATCCAATTCTAATTTAGTAAATTTCGTTTTCAAACATTCATCACTTGACAATTATTATTCTATCAAAGACACTCTTTTTCATTGTTTGTTAGTGTTCTTAAATCATCCAAATCCAAAATGAATGGATTTCTTATCCAAAAAAAAAAAAAAATTCAGAATAATCTTCTTTAAAATATTCTTCAAACGTTGTTTTTAGCATCATTTTACAATTGGGTTTTATGTAAATATATAAATAATAAATTAAAAATGTATTTTTATTTAATTAATTACTAAAAATTTAATATATACAATGTAGTTTTTCGCGTACCACAGTTTGAGAACCGCTGACTACTGTATAATTTATTATTAGTGGTAACAATCTGTAAAACCAGTATAGTATATAAACATTCATAATGTATATATTTACATATACAACATTATATTATGTTAAGGTATAGATGTAATTATTATGTAAATACGCATATACTCGTACATTTGTAAGTACAGCTAAAAAACCGTAAAATAGACGAGTTTTCTTCAACAAAAAATCTGTGAATATAAAAAGCCGGACATACTTCGCACGACGGGTGGAATTCTCTTGACGGGTGTATTGAATTTTAAAGAAACGATAAATCATTTCTTCAATAAAACGATTCTGAACGAGGGAAGTTAATAATATAAAAAAATAATTAAACGATAAAAAAAAAAAAAATGTTAGAAAAATTTCCAAAATTTTTTTTTTCACTTTTTCAAAATCGTCTTACGCCAATATCTTTCTTATATGATTTTTTATCTATGTTTAAATTTTCATATAGTTCGGATCAACAAATGATGATTTCCGAGACGTTTTTGTCAAAAAAAAAAATTGAAGAATTAAGAAATTCAAAAAATGACCTCTCTAAAGTACAATCTAGAGGCAAATCCGGTTTGAAAAAGTTGTTGATCGAGACTTTTGAACAAGTATTTCCATACGAAAAGTTGTACACAGAAAAAAAAAGAAATAAACATTATTTTAAAAACTCTAATCACTTCGTTCAGAATCGTTTTATCGAAGAAATTATTTATCGTTTCTTTAAAATTTTAAATCTTTAACAAATTTTTTTTTTTTTTTTTAAGTTTGTAATTCAATTAAAAAAAATATATCTGTACACATAAAATACTTTCGATATGTATTTTAAGTCATTTTTTTTTATTTTACTTTTTTATACTTTTGGGTCATTGACACTATCTATATACACTCATATACTTATAAATAAAATTAGTGGACGAAATTTTTTCGTTCGTTTTTTTCCACATTCTTTTCTTATCGTTTTCGACGTCATATTATTATCAGGGTTGGGATTTTATAGCACTCTTCAAAATTGCATAATTATGCGCTATAATATATTACCTTAAATATGCGCAAAAAATATGCAAAAAAAGGAAATTTATTAGTTAATAATTTTTTAATAACTAACGAATTATTAGAGGTATTTACTTAAGTTTTGAAATCATTTAGTCCATTCTGATCAGAATCCTTAAGGTCTGTAGAAAAAATTATACCTAATTTATTATTTTCAAAAAAATTTAAGTAAGCGATTTATAATGTTCACCTCGAGTGTTACATTGAATTATTTAATACGTTTGGTCAGATTTTTGAATTTGAACGTACGGCGGTTGTCTGCCAAAAAAGTACCTAAACTATCTAAAAATCTTTGAGCTGAGAATAATTAATAATGTATTATATTAACTAAGCATATTTTGTCCTGCTGTTTTATTCTTTAATGTACATGAAATTTTATAAATTAAACAAACATTATTCAATAAATGCTATTTTTCTTTTTCAATATCTCTTTGGACTTCTTCCACATCAATTTCCACCTGAAAAATGAAATTTTGTTGTTACTGTTTGATTATTATAATCACATATTATGTCTATTGTAATATCGTACATTCGAATATTTTAAAAATTTTTCATTCGTTTCCTGTTTTTTATATAGTTCTAAATACTTTCTCCGCTCGTAAATAATTATGTTCAAGTATTTTTTATACTTCACGGCTAATTCCAATGCTCTGAAACAACAAGTATACGAAATGGCTGTTGTAAATTTTCAAGTAATTAAAATATATGAAAATATTTTGTTTCAAAACGTCATAATCCGTAAGTATACCAAAATGTCTTAAATATTTCCGAAATAAATGTACCGGTGTGACTAGAAAACACGTTTTATGCAAACAGTCAGAAATAATACGTTTCTCCAAATTACTTGGGCGTCAATTACAATTGAATATTTCAGGAACCTTCCAAATGCCAAAAATAAAATTTTGCATGCGCAAATTCAAAAATATTTTTTCCCCACTTCCTTAGTTAAAATTACACTAATATCTGAAAGAGTAAGTAGCAGTCAAGTATTTTTGGTGATTTTTGGGAGTTTTAAATCCATGACACAGTTTTTATTGATTATTTCAAAAAATTAAAAAGTGGGTTTAGGAGATTTCTGAAATAAGCGATTTAAAATTGTAATTCATTGGTTTATTTTCGACTGTAACAATATTACTGAAATACTCAGCGTTCTTTTTTATATTTCAATGTTAGTATTATTATTGAACATATCTTTTACATAAGATAAAAAAAATTTCATTTTTAAATATGTTTCTATACAAGATATTAAATGTACAGTACTCGTGTGTTCTCGATAACTATATACACACAGGATACACTGATGTGACATCTTTAATAATTAGGCAATTCGTATTATTAAAATAGAAGTGTATTTAATTTATTTCAGGCCTTAGTAAACTAGATTTAGATTAATTTCATTTAAAATAATTCAAATAATAAATAAATATAAAAATAAACATTTTTTTTTATGAAATATTATGGATTAATTATTATTTATACATACATTTTACACATTATATCACACATGTTTTTTTTTCACTTAGCGTTTTTTTTTTACACAGAGTTGACAGAGTGTTTTTTTTTTGGATATATATTTATATAATTAAATACGCACCTGTTCCAGTTATGTATATGTACGTTGAACATAATAGCTTTGAATGTGTATCCGTTTCTGAGCAAAATCGATTCTGCTTCGGACGTTTTCCCAGACAGTAGAGCTAATGAGGACTCCTGAACCGTTCTGTCGGAAATCGTCTGGAAAATGATGTTAGAGCTATTTATCAGTTATGAGTAGGGCCGAAAATATGCCATATAAATAAATATATATATATATATATATGTATATGCCCTAAAAACCGATTAAATTAGAAAGAAAGAAATCAAAAATTAGAAAGGAGGAAAATGATGAAGATCAGCTGGAGAGAAAGGAAATCGAACATAGAAGTGTTAATAAATATGATAGAAGAACCAAGACAAATTATCAAACAAAATGATGGAAATAAGAAAAATCAAGTTTTTTCGGACACATGCGAATTGACATATTTAATTACAAATATTATTTGGAAGGGAAGATAAATGATAAAAAAAACAAAACTGGGAAATATAAAGAAGTTATTACCTCTATATGGAACTATATAGAAATGAAGAGACTAGGGGAGAATAAGGTTGAAGCGACAAGGCGATATATTTGCCTTTAGATAAAAAAAATAAAAAATAAAAACTTATTTTTGAACGTTAATCGATTCGCGCCATCATTGAAATATGATTAATTAAATATAATATGCTGTTGTTCGCATTCAGGCACGTAGCCAGGAATTTATAGCTAGGGTGGCGAAATTTTGGTCAAAATCAAACTTGGGTGGCAAATGTTAACCCAACTTTACTCTATTCCGTGAATAAAAAAAAAAAAAGCCGGACATACTTCGCACGATGGGTGTTCTTCGCACGACGGGTGGTATTCTCTTGACGGGCGTATTAAATTTTAAAGAAACGATAAATCATTTCTTCAGTAAAACGATTCTGAACGA
>JAIPRM010000302.1:36871-46878 GCA_025469315.1 Stegophylla sp. TES_Ste_2020 | reverse complement strand
TTTTTAATTTCTCAATTCTTCATTTTTTTTTTTTTTTTCTTTTTGGAAAAAACTACCCAAAATTTGACAAAAACGACTCGGAAACCATCATTTTTTGATCAGAATTTTGTGAAAATTTAAACATAGATAGAAAATCATATAAGAAAGATTTTGGTGCAAGAAAATTTTGAAAATGTGAAAAAAATTTTTTGGACATTTTTCTCATTTATTTTTTATATTATTAACTTTCTTCGGTCAGAATCGTTTTATTGAAAAAATGATTTATCGTTTCTTTAAAATTTAACACGCTCGTCAAGAGAATACCACCCGTCGTGCGAAGTACACCCATCGTGCGAAGTATGTCCGGCTTTTTTTTTTTTTTAACTATTTTTGGAATTTCGGTGCTTTTCAATGCTTCACACTTGAGTGTTTTACACAGTAAAGAGAATAACCTCAAATCACTTTTTTCCAACGCCTTCCGTACGAGGATTTGGTCGTTCAACAACAGCAAAGGATCGTACCACACTATCAAATTCGTGTACTGCAACGCGGCTAACGATTCCGTTTCGCTGTTCCAGCACATGCTATGAAACATGGAGCCTATGAAATAATAAAAAACAAAAGAGATTAGATAAATCATACTCGTCCGGAGTAGGTAAATGATACTACTCTAATATTAATGAATAAATCGCTCACCGAGTTTGTACGTTTTACAACCGTCTTTGTGTCCCGTGTGAACGATAAATATGTTCATGCTCGAGTCGATCAGTGACAAATAACGTTTGTCTGGACATTTAGTCGTCATCAATTGGACGTCGGTCACCGGAAATCCGTGTTTTATCACCGGCAGCGTGTTCAACGGCGCTATCTCGAATAAGTGTATCACTGGAATCGATCACGAATAAAAAATATATGTCCTCCGAATTCAAGGCCGGATTAATTGGGCTCGTTAGGCCCCGGGGCAGGAAATTTCATATGGGCCCCCTTTTGAAAGAAGAAAATTCTTTGAAAATCCTCACGCTTCGCTGGCGGCAAAAAATAAATTTTTCCAACTGACTTACAAATTTAACTCAAAAATTATATTTATTTATTTATTTGTAGTGTAATAAAAAAAAGTCAAAACTGCCAAATTAATATAAATAATAATGCGCATGATAATACAAAGTTTAGTAGTGATAAGTTTTAAATAATTTATTAACATGCCAACAAAAAAAAAAAAAAAAAATAAGGTAATATATTATTATAAAACAAAATTTGTATTTTATTAAATACATTTTTTCTCTCTTGCTTTACTTGCTTATGTGATTCAGTCTAAAACTGTATGGGGGCCCTTGTCACTTTGATACTCGGGTGGGCCTCGGGTCTGCAGCCCCGGCTAAACCCCCCCCCTTAATCCGGCTATGCCCCGGGGATTGTTTTACAATAATTATTATCATAATAATTTATCATGTCAATCACTTTTGTCGTTCAGCTGATCCCTTACGGCCAATACGTGATCGGACATTGACACGTGGTTACTTTGAATCAAGTCGCATTGCATATTCGGCCATTTAGGTGATGAAACCAACTTACAGTCAAATGTATAAATGTTAACGCTACCGATTGAAAATATACCAAAGTACCTAGAGTTGGGTTGCAAAAAACAAAAAATATTTGTCAGTTTTCGAGTAAATGGTTTTTTATATTAAAATGCTGATGATGATTTTACTAATATACATATTTATATATGTTACAGTTGAATCAGTTAGTTTATAAAATAACTAGTTAATTTATAAAATAACTAAAACGTGTAGGTAGTGTATATAATTTATACTTTATTTAGTTATTTTATACATTCCCTGGTATCACTTCGTTAATGTGTCGAATTGTACAAAATATCATATACATAGTTATAATTGTTATTCAGTTTTTCAGAGTGAGACTCTTGCCTATTCGGTAGAAAGCCGAAACTATGCAAGCTGGCATTCCTAAAAAGGTTGATGCAAGGCAAAGGCGGATCCAGGATTTATCCCAGCGGAAGAATATAAATACTTAATGTTATCATGTAAAAAATCTATAGATTACTTGTTGAAATTCAAATTTTAAAATAAAAAGTTGAACTAAGCGGCTGGGAAATACACTGGGGTCGACAACTTGCGGCTCTGCAGCTATTTAGTGTACACATTATTTAACAACAAATGAGATTCATTAAACATAATATGGTTTTGTAATTATTTAGAAAAATTGTTTTTTCCTAGAAAAAAGTTGCTCTCTCTCTCTCTCTCTCTCTCTCTCTGCTATAGAATGTTGGGTTTCTTCGCTCTTTGGGTAGGATGGATCTTGGTGGGCGTAAATTAAATTAAAAAAAAAAAAAAAAAAAACGATAAATAATTTCTGCTGTAAGACGACTCTAGTATCTATAATGAATAAAAATGTTTTTCAAAATATGAGTTAATTCAAAATATTAATAGTTTTGATACTGAAATATAGAAATATAATAAAGATTTAAGTACTTACCTAACAAAAAAAAAATAAATAAATAAGCAATTCTCATAATGCGCCCTCTATTTAGATCTGCCACTGATGCAAGGAAGTAGTGACTTCTCTGCACTCCAAAATTAAATTTTAAAGTGCCAGCACGTTTTACGTGAGCATAAACTCATTTTCCTTTTTCGTGTTTACCCATACTACCAAATTTGGACGGAATGAGCACCCCCATTTATTTTTCTAATTGCCTTACATTTTTAATATTTTTTTATCAATACTTGTCTAATTTATTTTAGATTCTGAATGAAGTGAAGAAGCTAACGTTTTTACAATGATGTTTATTTTTTTTATTTTTTATTTTTTCTGTGTACAACTTTTCGTATAAAAATACTTGTCCAAAAGTTTCGATCAATAACTTTTTAAAACCCGATTTGCCTCTAGATTGTACTTTAAAGAGGTCATTTTTTGAACTTCTCAATTCTTCGATGTTTTTTTTGGAAAAAACTACCCAAAATTTGACAAAAACGACTCGAAAACCATAATATTTTGATCAGAATTTTATGAAAATTTAAACATAGATAGAAAATCCTATAAAAAAGATTTTGGCTCAAGAAAATTTTGAAAATGTGAAAAAAAATTTTGGACATTTTTTTTTCTTATATTATTAACTTCCTTCGTTCAGAATCGTTTTACTGAAGAAATGATTTATCGTTTCTTTAAAATTTAATACGCCCGTCAAGAGAATACCACCCGTAGTGCGAAGTACACCCGTAGTGCGAAGTATGTCCGGCTTTTTTAAATTTGTACCTATGCATTATTGTTAATTATTTTATTACTGCATTTATACAATTCCACTACACCGGGGAAACAAATTTTAAATAAACATTATTTACTTTTCCGTCATCATAATCATAAACACGTTCATGTCTTTCAGATTGATTATCTGCGGAGTGTTCAAATTCGGCAATTTATAAACGAAACACTGCATGCGCGTGGTGACTATTAAATGGTTGTATTTCATGGCCACGTGCACTATGCGTTCAGGAAAATCTAGATTTTCTTTCGTCTCGTTTAACACGTCTTTCACGATCATTCTCTTCCGCGACGTCGTCAGACAATGATAATTCTGATGTGAAACGCTTCTGTAAATTCGAATATTATTCATATTATATACATATTATTTCAAATATTATTATAAATATTTATAAATTTTCTTCTAACCTTTCCACCAAAGTAGAAATCATCAATTTTCCGTTGGCGCACGCAGCAGCCACTTGAGTGCTGTCCGGCGACCAACTGAGTGTACAAATGCTACCACAGCTAACATAGTCCGTGGACAATATTGTCTGCAGAATAAATAATAAAACAAAAAAATAATTCACTAGTCGTGTGTGAGGCACTTAATATTCTTAAAGTTTTTTTACAATTTGGTTATAATTTAGGGCTAGGGACTTAGAGCTTTAAAAAAAACTTAAAATAATATGTATGCATTTATGCTCTAAAAATAATGCAAAAATGCTAAAATAATCTCTTATAAAACATAAATTTAACTGTAAATAATTAAAAATATTTAAAAATTGTATTATATAATATGTATTATTTATGAAATTTCTTTCTTTTTTCAAATCTTTATTATTTTTATTATTTTTATTACATTTAAACAAATAAAAATATCAAAATAATAATCAATCTCTTCAGGTATTCAGTAAAAAATTTTAAGAAAACTCAAATTAAATATTGAAAAATATGTGAAATATGCACTTTTATGAAAAAAAAGGGCTAAATATGCAAAATATGCAAATTAAAGAGAACTGCATACAACTCCTGGTGTTATGAAACGCATTTCTATATTACTTAACTATGTTTTGAATGATTTTTTTAAAAACATGCTAACTCCTATAAATCCCTAGCACTAGTTATAAAACATTAAATACACGAGTATTTTAGTTATTTTTTCAGACAAAGTACCTGTGAATATATTTCATATTAACATAAATCGTGAATTAATTTTTTTTCTATGTTATTCATTTGAAGTTTTAAACTTAAAAATTAATTCCAATATTCAAAATTTTTGAAAAACATTTAAGTTATTTTCGCTCAAAATTATGTAAAGTTCAGTAGCACGTAAAATATACTTTGACGTATCTTAGCATAAATCCCGTTGATTGAGTTGATTGATTTAGGATCAATGATTAATAACTATTAGCACTGTACTATAGTATAGCCATTAGTGAATAGTGTAAGTTGAATTTTGAAAAACGAATATTTAAATATATAATATCTGAGCGAGAAAAAAAATCATATTTATTCATGAGATATAATATCACTTACTCCGTATTGATTGCAAAGTAAAATCGTATTGTAATAGCTAACGGCTAGCAAATTTCCATCAGACTTCCAACCGAGAGACGTTACCGGGTGTGCAAATTTTTCACTAATAAATACAGAATTTCCATATGCATCCCAAATCTATAAATGTATGTGTTTAAAAAAAAAAAAAAAAAAAAACAATCAAAATATATTATAGTTCTTTGGTTTAAACATTTTAATGTTTGTTTAATTTACCTATACAAACACCTAAAAACATGTCAATTTAGTTACAATTATTATACTAGGTACTACTACTCACAGAAACCAGTCATTTACAATCTACACGATAATGGTTTTACAAAAGTCCATTTTTTTTTTTTAGTTTCTGAACGAAATGAAGAAGCTAGTATTTTTACAGTGATGTTTATTTATTTTTATTTTTCTGTGTACAACTTTTCGTATGGAAATACTTGTCCAAAAGTTTCGATCAGCAACTATTTGAAACCGGATTTACCTCTAGACGGTACTATAGAGAGGTCATTTTTTGAATTTCTTCATTTTTTTTTTTTGGAAAAAACTACCCAAATTTGACAAAAACGACTCGGAAACCATCGTTTTTTGATCCGAACTATATGAAAATTTAAACATAGATAGAAAATAGAATAAGAAGAAAGATTTTGGCTCGAGAAAATTTTGGAAATATGAAAAAAAAAATTTTTTTTTATATATTATTAACTTTCTTTGTTCAAAATCGTTTTATTGAAGAAATGATTTATCGTTTCATTAAAATTCAATACACCCGTCAAGAGAATCCCACCCGACGTGCGAAGAACACCCCGCGACGAGCAAAGTACACACTTTTTTTTTTAATATATACTTAGATGAATCTGAAAATTTTATTATATTTATTTTGGCAATCAAAATGTTCATCGATAAATTACATTTTCACACATTTATTGAATGTTATGATAATATTTGAGAAATGAAAAATTACCATAGAAAATTCACCGACAATTTTACGCATTGTTCGTAATTGTGCTAGAAAAATGATTTTCATGCCACGTGGTCGCACAAAATTTTCGAAAATATTTCATCCGAACGATATATATATGTATATATACCAAAAAACATATACCATTGAAACAATAAATTTCATGAAAAATATTTCTTTTGTGGAGCACTTACGCCGAAAAATAATTTACTAAAAAATATGCGCCAAGAGAACGTTTTCCGACTAAGAAAGTAAAAATAAACGTAAATAAAGATTTATAGATCTTGGAAGAAATACCTGTTGCACGTGTCAATTTTTTTCAAAATTTATTTTCGCAGAAATACAATTCATTATTTTTGACAAAAATGTTTTTCGCGGCTTGCATTATTTTTCGTTCAATTATAATTTTCGTATTTTATATTATTATTTGGCTTGCATATTTTTCTAGACTTTTCGCGCGCAAAATAAAGTCGACAAAACGAAAATTATTCTCCGCTCAAAAATATTTTCGAAATTTCCTCAAAATAATTTTCTCGCATACCTTATAGTAACAATCTTCACCTCCCGATACGATCAAATCGTTGACTTTACACCACGAAACGTTGAGTATGAGATCACCGTGGCCACGGATCTATATGTAAATCATTTTATAAAATATATTATCAAGTTTTCAACGCCATCGGGGTGGGGGGGGTGGGGAGGCGGCTTACACACCCTGATTGTTTTTATGTTGGCTTTTAACGATTTAATGCAAAGCGTGTCGTGTTGTGTGAATACGATTTTCGACGAATCCGAGTTCCAGTCTGCGGACAAAATGGGTTCTGCGTTCATGACCAATTTCGTTCTTAACATTCCGATACGTGACCATATTTTCAAACATCCATCCTCGCCAGCTATAAAAATATAATTATTATTATTAAATTTATTGATAAGCAAACATTAAAAAAATGTGTATATGGTGTCATGGTTTGTATATTATGTTAAGGCATTGGTTCCCAACCTTTTTTATTCTTCTATTACCCCCTTGTATATTTTCAAAATTCATATACCTCTTAAAACATAATTTTGATATATATATATTATATATACGTATATATATATATATTTTTTTTTTTTTTGACTATACAAATAAATTATACAGAATAACTACATAAGTGTATACGTATATTCATACAACTAATGAATTTTTATTTTCATTATTTTACAAAAATTAGATATTAGTTAACCTACTAAACTCATAATATTAAACGTAATAACAAATTATTAAATATAAAAACAAAAATAATAACATAAAGTATAAATATTAATTAAATAACTGAAGCAAATTTAAAATTAATTTTTTTAACAAAATTATTAAAAAAAAAATGCTCATTATTTCTTCATCTCAGAATTCCCTCCTGTGCAGTATCTTAATTCCCCCTAGGGGGAATTCCCCACCGGTTGGGAACCACTGTGTTAAGGTATACTCCACACAGTGGCGTATCTAGGATTTTTTTTTTATTTGGGTAGGGGCTGATCAGTGACAAAATTCCATAGTCCTTTTTTTGATTTCATTAATTTTTATAAATCAGAAGAAAGCCCATAAAATCATGATACACCCCCCCTCCCAACAACACTTTTATTTAATTAGTACCTATGCACCGTATTACAGTCTTATTTGTTATTATAAAATGAAATAATAATTAAAATTTCGGGTCATTTAGGTGCAAAGTACAACAAAACCCAAATAATTTTAAATAATTAAAATATGTTTATCTGGTCAAACCTAAATGAATTTATATATTTGCCATTGACGATGATATTATCTTAATTAGATATTAATATTAATTATTAATTAGATAATGACTATAGATTAGTCAACAACTTAGATTATTTAGACACTATAAAATTAAATACTGCGGATAATAAATAAAAAATTTTGGGAGGGGCTGCAGCCCCCCTCCCCTCTGGATACGCCACTGACTCCACACTACTACAAAAATATCTTGCTGGTTATAATCATACTTTTTTGGTTCGGAGGCGCAGTGAAGAATGTATCGAATTTACAATAAAGGTTTCTTTTTAAATTCTGAGTGGAACGAAGCAACTAGTGTTTATTTACAATGATGGTTATTTTTGGAAAAAAAAGTAAAGTAAAATAAAGTAAATTGAAGTAAAGTGTATAGTTAAGTAAAGCAAAGCAAAGATAAGTAATAAAGTATAGACATGAAAGCCGAACACGAGTACTCTTGGGAAGTAACATGGGAACAATTATTGATATTCTTCGCTCTTCGGGTCAGATACTCTTGATGGGTGCAGTGTTGAAAATGACGACTGTTATTGTTCTTTATAATATCAATAATATCACATTAACTTCCATCGTTCAGAATCCTACTATTGAAGATATGATTTATCGTTTCCTGCAAATTCTACACACCCACCAAGAATATCTAACCCGAGGAGTGAAGTGATACCCGTGTGATGCGAAGTATGTTCGGCTTTCTCGTTTATACTTTACTCATATTTGCTTAACTTTATTTTTCTTTCTTTTTTTTTTTTTTTTTTACTTTTAAAAATGCAAGGTAGCTAAAACTTTACAAGATAGGTATTAAAATTTTTTTGAAAATAACGAAATAAAAAGTTCATTATTTTATTTATTTTTTTACCAAAACGTTAAACTCAATAAAAAAAAAAAAAAATGAAATACTTATAGTCCTTATCTCTGCGAGTGTTTAATAAAAAGAAAAAAAAATGTTCTCATCTTCATTATCTCAGGAGATTTCGTAATCCTTGTCAGTTGGCGGGAAATCCTGTAATATATTATAATATAATAAATATTATACAAACCTGTTAATAATGTAGATCCGTCAGGACTCCATTTTCCAACCGTTACATTCCCTTCGTGAGCGTCTATAATTTTGTCGATTTTTGTGATCTTATTCATTAAGTGTAACTTACCTAATACAAAAGACAAAAGCATTGATCGAAATGTCGTAAACGTTTAACATAACATCGTATAATGGTAACATATTATTTTTTTAACGTGACACGTTTTTGTCATAGTTTTTCAAATTTTATGAAATAATCATATATTTAAGCATGTAAAATTTAGTCTACTAATTTTGTAATGTATATACGTAATATCCTATAACATCAAAATAAATATAAAAATTAAATTAAAACTATTTTAAATGCATTTTATACTATAATTTTTGACATTTTATATTGCTTTTTTTGCATTTTAAGTGCGTATATTTAATTGAATTTTTTCGAAATTTTTAATGCCTTTTTTTAAGGGTTTTTAGTGCATTAAATTCACAGAGCCGTAATTATTAGTTATTAATAACGATTAACGACGACCGTTGTCCTTTAGCATTTCAAAGGTAGAGAGTAAATTAATTATAATTAAAATAAAGTCGATTTATAAATATTAATTAATAATTACTAATCTATTCTTGTTTTATAACTCCCTCCAATATTAAATCCTATACACGCCACTACGGCTGTCACTATACATATACTAATTTCATAATGGAGCAAAAAGCATATTGGCTTTCAGTCATTATTTTTTATGTATACGATCACTCGATGTACAATTATTAATTAATATCAGCTGCAGTTTTAATTACATTTTGATAATTTGTTATTTGGCCGGCATTTTAACAAATAAAACGTACAAGTTAAATACATACAATGTTTGTGCGGCCATCAACAAAATCTTCTTTTTTTATTTTATTTTAAAACTCCAAATTTTAAATATCGATTTTGAGGAGATTTGAAAGTTAAAATTCGTTTTGGTTAACACACTGTTCGAATATTTTAAATGAAATTATAGGTAATTGCAGGTAAGTAGCCAAAATATTTCACATGCAATTCCTCTAATTTTTAGATACTCATAAAAATAGGTGGTAATAACTAGAGATAGAAGAATGTTGATGACTAAAAAAAGTACCAATAGAATGATCCAAAATAAAATGCTTTAATGTATATTTGTAAAATAAATTTTGCATAAATTACAAAAAAATTACCTTAGAATTGTTCATAAATATTAATAATAACAAAGAAATAGAAAAATTAATATTGCCTTTTCATATGCAATAAAATTAAGTTCAAAAATAAAAAGCCGGACATACTTCGCACGATGGGTGTATTTCGCACGACGGGTGGTATTCTCTTGACGGGCGTATTAAATTTTAAAGAAACGATAAATCATTTCTTCAGTAAACGATTCTGAACGAAGGAAGTTAATAATATAAGAAAAAAAAATGTCCAAAATTTTTTT
>JAIPRM010000302.1:6073-36771 GCA_025469315.1 Stegophylla sp. TES_Ste_2020 | reverse complement strand
TTTTTTTTACAAAAAAAAAAAAAAAAAAAAAAATGAAGAATTGAGAAATTCAAAATATGACATCTCTAAAGTACAATCTAGAGGCGAATCGGGTTTCAAAAAGTTATTGATCGAAACTTTTGGACAAGTATTTCCATACGAAAAGTTGTACACAGAAAAAAAAAAAATAGATAAACATAATTGTAATAAACACTTGACTTCGTTCAGAATCTAAGACTGAGGCTTTACCCCCTCCGTGTCGACGGCCAGACGTACCCACCCCGACGATCGTTTCAAATTATAAAATTCCGAATTTTATCAACCGTCCTCGGCCGATTGAGACGTACAAACAATATTAATTAATTAGGTAATCAATCATTACGACGCGATAATTATTATAACATCATCATCATCATCATCATCATCGCCTTCGTCGCAATCGGCCGAGACGCGGTTGCAGTCGACCACACCACCGTCGATCCATATATCCACCAAATTTTATCATCATTCGCATTTTTTTTGATTTTATTATTCGCCTGTCGTTTTCCCAACCGTGTCCGGGGTTAGATATTGACCGGGGAACGATCGACGTCGCGACGTCCTCTACACTGACCTAACCTAACCTGACATATTACACGTGCCACAGGTGCCACAGGCGCTGAGCAAAAATAAATTTTATTTGTCGTCGCATTTATCGTTTTCGGTGTACGCGATCATCACCACGACCACTTGTGGTCAGCACGACGACGACGACGACGACGATGACGGCGACGAGGAGGAGGATCGATTCGAATTTCGCCGTCGGCCCGAACACGCTGCCGTTCCTGTTGCTCCTGCTGGCCACCGCGGCTTGGGTCAGTGGCGGCCACGGCCACGTCCACGACAGCAGCTGCAACCACAGCCGTCACGACAAACAGGGCCCCGACAAACAGGGCCAAGGCGAAAAGAAGGGCTACGACATCGACTATCAGATCCACGAATTCGTCGCCACTCGTGTAAGTAGTTTAGAAAAAAGAAAAATTTGATTTTTCACGCAAACGAGTGATTTGGAATCATGAACCGAGAAAACAAAAATCGACGTATTTTCCAAAAAGAAGTTTCCCCCTCTGAAAAGAGTACAGTTTTAAATTTTCGCCCGGTTGGGCTACTATCAATGTCATCTTTTTTCGAGTAATTTTTTACTACTTGTCTTATTTTGCTTTTTGTTTTTAACGCTATATTTATGTATTTATTTGAATAAAATCGTTTTCCCCACGTTTAACCAAAAATTTTGAAAGAAAATATTTTTTTTTTTAAAGAAAATAATGAAATTTAATTTAAAACAGCGTTTCCCAACCTGAGGTACGCGTGCGTTGATATCAAGAGGTTTAATATTATGCTAAAGAAAAATGGTAATGTCGGAAAAAAATAATTTCATTAGTTTAAAATGACTTTTTGATAACCTACTTTTTTTTTTTTTTTGGTACTGATAATATAACTTCCTTTCAACCCAGTGGTTCCCAACCTTTTTTTTTTTATTCTATTCCTCTCTTGTAATTTTTCAAAAATCTCATCCCCCTTAAATCAAAGTTTTGACTTAATTTTTGTTGGCCAAACAAAATATCTATAAATAGACACATATATTAATACAACTTTTGAATTTTTATTATCATTATTTTATAAATTAGATATAAATCAACTTACTAATTCATTAATACTAAACATGAGAACAAATTATTAAATATAAAAGCAGAAATAGTATTGTAAAATGAAAATTTCAATTAAATACTTTAAGTAGACTTAAAATTTATTTTTTAAACAAAATTAACAAAAAAAAAAAAAATTCTCATTATTTCACCAACACTGAATTCCCCCCACCTCCCTATGCAGTATTTTAATTCCACCTAGAGGGGAATTCCGCCCATCGATTGGGAACCACAACTCTGACCTATGCCCATGATGATTAGGGCGTAAAAATTTTAGAAGTTCAGGTGGGTAAAAATGTCAAAATCATTAAACAGTAATAGGTGAAATAGGGGTGAGAATTACCCCATAAATTATATTATTATCTACCTACCGTTCGTTGAAGTGATAAGAATTTGTTCGACCCCTGCGGCGGCGGTCTTATTGGTAAGTTTCTGAGTGTTGGGCAGTATATGCAAATCTATAGGATACGAATTTTCCGGCAGATCGCATAACTTAATGTTTTCTTTCGTACCTTGACTCCACTTGAACAACGTTAAATCGCTTCTGCAGATCAAAACATAATCAAATTTCTAAACATAAAATTTAATAAATATGACGTGTATAACAATACGTTATGTACAAGTGTCACGATTACAAATACTTTGTTATATTGTATGTTATATTATATGTTTGTTATATATATATATATAATATAGTTGCATATTAAACAGATATAATTATTCTTATTTGAGAAGCAGAATATATAATAACGTATATAAACGTTTTTATTTTTTTAATGATAGGTGAAAATTGTTAAAATTGTTCAAATTCACTAATAATATAAAGTTTTCCTCGTATTAGAATTAACAGATTCCATTGCTGGGGAAAAAATACTTCCAAATAAATTAAAACGTAGTTTATTAATTAACTGATAGTTATTTTCAAAATGTTCAAATATTCACATCAAACCGAATTTCACGTATTATGAATTATTGACAGCGTATATTTTTTCGGCTTCCTTGTGTCGTATACAGGTTACGGCAGGTTTCCTATAGGGGGGGGGGTTAAATAAAATTATTTTTGTTTTAATTCACTTTGAGATGACACTAGGAAATATTTCCGATAAAGAAAGCCATTATTGTTTACTTAAAAATATTTCCTATAATTTAATCCAATCATTAAATTATTCTGATAGTCCTTCGAATCAATAAATACAAAGGGGTGTACTGAGAAAGGATTTTCCGAAATTCGCATTTTGTCAAAGGTATTTTTACATTTACACCATT
Source organism: Stegophylla sp. TES_Ste_2020 (assembly GCA_025469315.1). Lineage (NCBI taxonomy): Eukaryota > Metazoa > Arthropoda > Insecta > Hemiptera > Aphididae > Stegophylla > Stegophylla sp. TES_Ste_2020. The sequence goes on along the minus strand of JAIPRM010000302.1, from coordinate 33,841 downwards.
TGTTGAATTTGATAATCATTGTAACATAATAATAGTCTATACTTCTATTTATATAAATAAAAATAAAATTGAAAAGTTTATTTGTTTGAATGGATCGATTTTCGAAACGGCTAGTCTGACTGACGGGATTTTGACGGGCCAGTTAAGTACGAACTTATTTTTTGAAAATTATTACAATAGTATTGCGCTACAGCAATACGCAAACATTTTATTTATTTAGGACCCAAATTTTCAAATTTGGAATTTTTGACTACAGGTTTAGAAAAAATTCAAAATAACCATTTTGTAAACCTGAATTTTAGAAAAATATTAGTGCTTAAATCTCTAATTAAGGTTAACCCGTTCATTTTATACGATATTTTTGAGTTGTAAATAATTTAAAAAATCGTAGAAATTAAAACCTTTAGTAGAGAGAGATTTAAGCACCGATATTTATTTTTTTTTTAAATCAGATTCACAAAATGGCTATTTCGAATTTTTTCTAAACAATGTAGTAATAATTTTCAAAAAATGAGTTAAAAATTATTAATAGGACAAAAGTTATTGCATTTGTCAAATCATACTGAGCGACACCCTGTATAGCTAATAACAAAAAAATGCTCTGAATGGCAAAAGGAAGCAAAGAAAATGACAGTCAATACTTTATTTAATAAACATACATATTTTAGAGATTATTAACAGCAATAATTGCAGTCTTTTAACTTAATATATATATTGTAATATAACATAATTAATCCTAATATACGACCAGAACCGAGAAAACAATTTTTGAAACAAAATGTACAGTCGTATACACATATTATTATTGTAATATTATATGCATTATGCTGGTGGGTTTGCCATGTTGTTGGCGCCACTCGGTGTCATACTTGTTGCATCTTAATATATGTAATTTATATTATCACACGAACAACTAATTGTTTAATAGAAACTATACGCAATATGATTATTATTGTAATTAAAAAATTCAATTCGATTAGACGTCCGAGTGTTCGTTGGCTATGAAATTAAAATCATGCGCACATATGTGTGATTTTATATTAATACATAGGTTTATTATATAATTATAACGGTATCGCTGCAGTGATTATTTTCTTTTTCAATCATAACCTTACATATTAATATAATACGCTAGGCTTTCGAACGGAATTAAGCATACTGCGTAGGTATCTCTACGTCCATCAGACGATACAGCAAAACTAAATTACATAGAACATAAATTGTTCCATTTAGAGATCAAATATTTGTAAACGAATTTAAAAACAAAATATTTTCATGCCGTTTTTGAAAAAATATTTTGGCCAGGGAATGCAGAAAAAAAGAAAGACAATTAAAATATATTTTATAAATGTATTTATTTACATACGTATATTATTATGCAACTTGTTTAATGTGAGATTTATCCTCAAGTTGCAGATGATAATTCAGTAAAATCGTTATCTATTTTTGTATCTATTCTATGGTTTCGTCTATATTTTTTACTTTCCTTTGATTTTATCATTTTTACGCGTTAGAAAATGTATAATTCACATTATTTATGTAAGTAGTTCCAAACATGGATGAAATTTAGTGCAAAATCTAGCAAAAATAAATATTTTCAATACTAGATAAAAATCAATACCGACAATTCACAAAAAATATAATAAAACCAAGTACGGGTAAACGCTTAAATTGTATGAAATAATTTAAAATTTATCGCGGGCCAAAAAAAAAAAAAGGTACATAGACCAGTTGCCCACCACTCCGGCTTTATAACGATTAAATAATCGAAATTAACGTCACAAATCATTACTGCGTTTGATATTTCAGACTGGTATTTTCAGAGATTAGCGCGTTCAAACAAACAGACGAACTTTTCAGCTTTATTATATTTTATTACATATATATGTATATAAAAAAAAATTTTAATTCACAAATTTTAAAAATTATTTTTGTTTTAATTCATTTTGAGATGACACTAGGAAATATTGCCGATAAAGAACACCATTATTGTTTACTTAAAAATATTCCTCATCAGCGTACCCAACAAACTAAAAATTATTATTATCCCGGTTCTCATAAATTCATTTATTTAGATCTCAAAATACAAATATCGTTTTGTACAAAACGTGCTCAAAAATGTTTTTTGAACGTGCCTTATGATAATTAACGTAGGCAAATATAATTTAGCACAACGAGATTATTCGATGAAATCAAAAACAACGTAATTGACTTAACTCTTTGAGTGGTTCTAAATTTATAAAAATACTTCACACCTAGAATTCTCTTTTTTTTTTATGACTTAGAGAAGTTGATAAATAGCGTTTTGGCCAAGGGAGATAGCTGTCAGCCCTCGAATATCGCCATTATAGGTATAATATTGTATATAATTTATTAATTCAGGGTGGCAAACAGGTGGCATGCGTCTCACCGAACTTAACTCTGATAACACTTTCGACGGTTTATGACAATAAACAAAGTATTTAATTTTTATACATCATTCGTCAACCCGTTAACTCCACTTCCATTGTCATATTATTATGTTAGTTGAACAAAATGTAATTATCATATTTTATGTAAAATTGTTGTTAAATCCGTGTAAAAATTTATTTAACAAACAAAATCTTTTTTTGTCTTTAATAGCCCATATTTGAATAAATCGTATTAGGTATGAGAAAAATATTTCTCAGGTCTCATTATTTGCAAATACATATATCTATAAAATATTAACGAAAAATAAATATTAATACAAAATTAGCCCCATGGTAAAAATAAGTCATTAGAAAAATCTACTGACACGTCGATTTAGCAGCCATTATAATTCGTACAATCAACATTAAAATTGTACAAAATATATTTGCATATACGTAAATAAAAATATTTATTCGATTTGGATAGTAAAAACTACAGAAAAATTTGTAAAAATAAAGTAGCTTACTAGTACATATATATATATATATATATAGGAAATATCTCTCTCAGAAATATAAACACCTCTAATTACCTAGACTCTGAACTTAACTGGAGTATTCTCACCTACATAAAAATAGACACCTCCAAAATCGAGCAAAATCAATTAGGTCAAACATAATTAACTTGACTGTGAGAAATAAATAACTACCAAATTAAACATGTTATGATGAATAGCTTTCTGAGCATCTCGCATGCAGTGTTTATTTCAAGGGGGGGGGTGACCGGAGAGGACTGCCCCCCTGAAATAAACACTCCTTGCATGTACGAAAAATCACAAACATTTAATCATACTACAAGACCTTAACATCTTTCTAAGGTTTTTTATTACATTTGAAATTTTTTTTTAAAAAAATATTCAGACAACAGAATAGAGACGTTTTTACATAATCTCTATAAACATGTACTAATTGCAGATAAATTATACATCACATGAACGATTAATGGATGTATTGGATGCGGGGGGGGCGGTATTTAAATAATCAAAACTTCTAAACTGACACCAATAATATGTACGACCTTAGTGTGTATACAATGTTACTAAAGTGACCAAATCGTATAGTATGCTAACCAAATATTTTCCTGTTTGAACTAAATTATTAAATTATATAAATTATCAATTTAGATAATATAATTATGAATTAATTATACTTTCCTAAAAAATATTACATAATATGTTTTAATTGCGATCGTTTAATCTGTTAACAGTTTTCTGATGAAGATGCTGACGGTTATAAAAAAACAAAAACATCCAAACATGATAAGAAAGGAGAAAAAACCGACTCTAGTAAGTATTACTACAATAATTGATTTCGTGATTCATACTATTTTATTACTGAATCAAAAGCATATAAATTAATAAATAAATACTCAATTATTATATTGTACAAACATACAAAACTATTAATATTTAAATTTAGGTGTATCCACTACAAACGATTTTGGTCGGTTAGATTTACGCATAGGAATTATTGTAAACGCCACTAGAATCCCCGATTCCAATCTTCTTTATGAAGAAAAAATTGATATCGGAGAAGATTCTGGACCAAGGACTGTTGTATGTATATAATATTCTCCTGTATAAAATATTTATTAACTTTTGTGTTTTGGTATTGTATAAGTAAAACAAATTATTTTGTTGTTTTTGTAAATTAATTAATGGACTTAAGAACAGTGAAAAAAAAACTATATTGGGCACCATAAGTGATATTCTTCACTGCACCTCGGGTGAAATATTCTTGGTGGTTGTGTCGAATTTTAAAACAATCATTTCTTCAATAAAACTTTAGTTAATATAATATACAATAATATTTGTCAGTATTATATTCAGTGGCGCAACTAGGGATTTTTCAAGGGTCATCCGCCTAGAAATAACAAATACAACTATTTAAATAAAAAATTGTGATCAACATAAATTTAATTAATAACTTTAATAGTACACAATCAGTCAAATAAAAATTTCATACTGCAAAATTGAATTGAACTTTTTTCTACGTTCACTTTTTCCTAACGTCATCCATACAACTGAAATTTTGCAAAGAATATTCGAAAACGTGAATTTTTGAAATATTTTTCGAGTTTTTTAAAATTTTTAAACGGTCTTTCAAATTCACAAGACTTTTACTAGTAACTTTAAAATAATAATTGTTGCATATCAAAAATTTGTTAAGATTTTAAACAACAATACTCGTGGGTTTTGAGTAGATATCAGTAGATAATCAATAGATAATGTTTTCCGATTCCCGCTTTAATCTTAGTACTGCATATTAAACATTCCATAAAATAATGAGCCATGGTAAATATTATGTTTTTGATTTTTTTTTTTTTTTTTTTTTACTCTGATGCATTTCTGAATTAAAATAAGTTATAATCTTACAATAAAAATGAAATGATTAAACGGAATTTCTGTAAGTATGATTCGGGAGGATGTCCAGATAAACAAAACACCCACCTTAGTTGTTCCACTTATATTCAGCATATGTTTGACATTTGTTATTTATAATAATAAATTGACAAAAAGTAAAGTAAAATAAAGTAAAGCAAAGTATATGCTTCGCTCTTCGGGTCAAATACTCTTGCAAGGTATGTATAATTTTTAAGAAACCATAAATCATTTCTTCAATAAGACGATTCTGAACAAAAGAAGTTAATAAAAAAAAAAAAACAATAATAGTTGTCATTTTCGACACACTCATCAAGAGTATCTGATCCGAAGAGCGAAAAATATCCTTGGTGTGAAATATGTCCGGCTTTTTCGTTTGTACTTTACTTTACTTTACTTTACTTTTTTTTATCTAATAAATAAAGAAAAAAATTAAATGAAACAAAAAAATTTTAGAATAATGTACAAAATTTTTTTTCGCATTTTCAAAATTTTCCTACGCCAAAATGTTTCTCATATTATTGTTTATATACGTTTAAATTTTCATAGAGTTCGGATCAAACGTTATCATAACGAACTTTATAATTTTTAATTAAAATTGTCTTGAATAAACTGAAGCTCCTCTCAGAATTGTCTTATTAGTTATTGAAGAAATCATTTATCGTTTCTTTAAAATTCAAAACACCCACAACAGTATCCCACTTGAGGAGTGAAGAATACCCAAGGTGCGAAGTACGTCCATGTTTTAAGTTATGGTGAGAAACTAAAATCAATTTTATGAAAATTGAGGTTATAACATATTTTACCGTTTTATAATATTATTATATAATAATCAAAAATTACCTCTCAAAAGTGTATACCAACTAGATATAATTTCGTATCTAAAAAAATATCTAATGAAACTTTAGACAATAATTATTTCTACCCAAAAAAAATAAAAATGTCACCATCATAAAAACGTAAAAAAAAAAAGCCGGACATACTTCGCACGGTGGGTGGGATTCTCTTGACGGGTGTATTTAATTTTAAAGAAACGATAAATCATTTCTTCAATAAAACGATTCTGAACGAGGGAATCTAATAATATAAAAAATAAATGAGAAAAAAAAATGTCAGAAAAATGTCCAAAAATTTTTTTCACATTTTCAAAATTTTCTTCCTCCAAAATCTTTCTTATATGATTTTCTATCTATGTTTAAATTTTCATATAGTTCGGATCAAAACATGATGGTTTCCGATTCATTTTTGTCAAATTTTGGATAGTTTTTTCCAAAAAAAAAAATGAAGAATTGAGAAATTCAAAATATGACCTCTCTAAAGTACAATCTAGAGGCAAATCCGGTTTCAAAAAGTTACTGATCGAAACTTTGGGACAAGTATTTCCATACGAAAAGCTGTACATACACAAAAAAAAAATAATAAATAAATAAACATCATTGTAAAAACACTAGCTTCTCCACTTCGTTCAGAATCTAAAAGTCATGGTGTATTTATGTAATATAATATATATATATATATATATTGTATGTAACATATTGTAATTCAATCTTATAGTAGTGGGAAGGGGGGCACATATAAAAGTTTAAAAGGGGGCATGAACTTCAAAAGTTTGAGAACCCTTGGCGTACACGGCGGCGACGTGAAAGAAAGAAAAAAAAACGAAAAATACACGTTTTCTCAAGGCGTCGCGACTTCCGGCCGAGACAGAGATCGCGCGCGCGATCGTGCAATTTAGCATAACAATACACGCGACAAGACGAGATAAGAACGAATGACGTGAGGACCTGATGGGCTCAGGTCGTTCATTTACACGGACGGACGTGACGTCTATTCCGCTTCCGAGCGTCGCTGATTTGCTACTATTGTTGTTATTACTACAGTGCTAGGTACTTAATGGGTGTTAGCATATTTTATTCAAAAATCATTCAAAATACATCCAAGTAATAAATAAATGCGTTTCATAACACCAAGAGTTGTATGTTTTAAATTAAATCCGGTTTCAAAAAGTTGCTGATCGAAACTTTTCTGACAAGTATTCCCATACGAAAAGTTTTACGCAGAAAAAAATAAAAATAGACATATTATAAAAACACTAGCTTCTTCACTTCGTTCAAAATCTAAAATGTAAAATGTAAAATTAAATTTTCATATTCTGAATCAGGGAGGCGTGAAACGAGAATTTTTAGCTCGAAGAGCATTGCATAGGATTAAAGAAGAGGGAAAAAATGCATTTGTCATCAACTGACTACTATCTCTAGTCATGATCATCGTAACCGTCGCCAGCGGCGCGACGGCGGCACACATAAATTTCGCGTTAATTATTATTAATTAATGAAATATACCCGATCGAATGGCGCCGCCGCGCCGTCCGGTGTATATCATACTATACTCATGCACGCGGCGTATGCACGTAACACATCAATCACTTATAGACGTTATAATATACTATAACATTATTGTTATTATTATTGCTATTATTATTATTGTTATTATGCGTTTAAACACGTGTGTGTGTGTGTGTGTGTGTGTCGGGCCGCGTTTCGTGTAATAATAATTTCATAATACGCGTACGAAATTATAATATACAAGTAGGTGGTAACGACGAGCCACGGCGATATTTCTTCAGAAAATTATACGGTGGCTGGCGCGCGCGCGTCCTCTCTCGATTATTATTCCCTTTCTACTGCTGTAATTTACAGTCAATACTCTTTTAAAACAAAGTTTACTGCAAAAACACTAAAATAATCTCTTATAAAACATAAATAATTTTACTGTAAAAACTAAAAATATTTCAAAATTATATTGTATAAAATCGTTTTTAATAATATGTATTATTAATTCTTTTTCTATTATTTATGAAATTTCTTCTTTTTTTTTTTTAATCTTTATTCTTTTTAAGCTTACGTTTATACAAATAAAAATAACAAATAATATAATTTACATATAATTGGTACATTTTAGATTTTAGATTGAAAAATGTGCATGTAAATATAAATTTTATGTCATTTTAATAACATTCTTTGCAATTTGTAATACTGATGTCGTTTTTAAATCATTTTTCTAATTTAATCTATTATATTGTAAGCTTATATTATTTAGTTTATTGAGCATAATTTTAATTATTGTATCATATTATTTAAATGTAACTCGTACACCACCAACACAAGCATTGCGCTTAAAGGAGGTAGATATTTTATTATAACCAAATTATTTAATTATTTCATGTAAGTTACTTAATTATTACAATAAAAAGAAAAAAGAAAAAAAATATTTTTGGTTATTAATAATTTACTTTTCAGCTATTAACACTTAAGTCGTTTTAAACTATTTAAAACGGTTTTAAACAGAACATAAAACAAACTTTTAAAAATAATATAATATGTAAAACGACAAAAAAAAAAAAAAAAAAACGTTTATTTCAAACATTGGTTTTTTTTGTGAATTTATTAAAAACCGATAGGACTTCAAATTTACATTACACGCACGTCCATAAAAATATTCCGCATTTATCACGTGAGTTTTTTTTTTTGGGGGGGGGGTTTCACTTAGCTTTGATTGTGTATACGTATTTCCAATGTAAATGTATACGATATATATACATACATTTATTTATTTTTTTTTTTTTTACTCGAGTTCTATCTCTAACACGTCTTTCGCCGCGAGTTTCTACTCTCTGTCTTCACACACACACACATACACACTCACACACACACACACACATTTTATATACGTTCATACGCTTCGTAAAAGAAATAACACTATGTTAATTTATCCACAATTCCTTTGTTTGCGTTTTTTTTTTTTTGCGTTACACCTCTTTTTGCATCATCTAAGAGCTTTGGTTGTGTTATACTACCCTTCGTTTAATGTTTCATTAACACTCTCCCTTTGATATATCGCGGCGTTTTTCGCATTTCCTCGCGGCTCTTCCGCTGCAAGACAATCTAGCTTCGTTATATTCACGTTTTACATTTTTATCATAAAAGCGCTAAGTAAATAATAAAAAAACACACCGACGGACACACACACATGCGCACTGGACGACAACTACTATTTTTTTTTACTCGAATCACCATGATTAAAAATTATCCTCTGACCACTCATCCATTAGGCACAATTAGGTTTAAAAATTAAGAGTTTGAATTTTTAAGAGTTGATGAACCTCTATCCCCTATCTATCTATAGGTTCATAATGCTAATAATAAATCTATGTGAATATTATTTTACTTTTCACTTCTAATGTAATATTATGTTATTTGGACAGTTTGAACTCGAACATCCATCCATCCATCCCTTGAAATAATTATGAATCACGTGATTCAAACAAATACCCATCGCGCCGACACCGTGTACGACCACTCCGAAAAGATAACGAAATTTCGAATCACGTGTGCGGCTGCTACCCACTCTCATTTCCGGTGTTGAACTGAATTAATGACGTTTCGAACGTTTGAAAATATTCCAATATCCCTCTAATTCCGTTCGGCACTTATAAACAGGCGTGTTTTGGGTCCGACGACACGACTGTTTAATTTATCGTTTTTTTTTTAGTTTTAATTTACCTCTGTGTCCGCGAGACGTTATGAATGGGCATACATATATTTTATCGACGAACACATTACCACCACCGGATTCGTCGTTTTTTTTTGTCGACTAATTTATTCGAAACAAACGACTTATTACAAACCCTATTATATATATATATATATATATATATATATAGTCATATAGGAACGGTTCGATTCCAATATTATTATTTTACCTATTTCGATATTTCATATCAAAATCGAAATTATCGATGTTCACTAAACACAAGCGTCTGGAGACAGAAAACGCCGAATGGCTGCAAAGGCCTTAATATGATCTTATCAATCGTATCTCTTATCTTTACAAACATTTTTGACTTTGCCATATTATTCATAACACTTGAGCAATATATTTTAACATTAATTTTGATCATTTTTTATTTTGCCACATTCATGAAAACACAAATGATTTTTTTTAATTTCGGTGAAATATTTTTTAAAAGCTTTTTATTAATATTATTCCTCAATGCATTCCAATAATGTAGGCGGTGCAGATGACAAACATTTCTTCATACAACACTTGAGCAATATATTATTTTAACGTTGGCCGCTGTATCAAAATAAAAATCATGTAATAAACAGTGTTTTTGTATTATTCCGTTGAGATACAATACTTACAAATATTGATATTTAATACATTTATTAACAAATATTATTAGTTCATAATAATAATTAGTAGCTAAATATTACAGTTAAATATCAAATATAAAAAAATATTAAATATTAAATAATAAAATTGGTAAGTACAATATTGCTAGGTTAAAATTGTCATAATCATAATAATAAATAATAATAATTAAATAAAATAATAAAAAAATATAATTGTTTAGTAATAAAATATGTTATGTATACTAGGTATTTACTATTTTTCAAATTTAATACTCATCTTGAGTGTTCAAATTACTTACATATTGAAAAAATATTTACAGTTATAGGAAAAATAAATAAACAAAAAAAAAAAACATCATTGTAAAAACATGAGCTTTTTCGCTCCACTCAGAATCTAAAAGTAAGAAAGGAACTTTTGAGATATTAATCGAAAACATAGATAAGGTACTAATAAGTAATAAGGTAAAAAATATTCTAGTAAATATAATAAATAATAATATATCAGTAATTTCAAGACTAATGAATATCGAAATTCGAGGAGAAAATCGTGAAGCGATCGAATTTGGTTTTTAAAATCGGTATTGATAAATATATCAGCATAAAGTTGTAATTTAATCCCGAACTCTTTGACTTTTCCCGGTCTTGATCGAATAAAATTCCTGGTTTTCCAAATTTGTGGCAATCACACTACTTTTAACGAATCAAATGTACCCATCGTTAATAATAAAACAAGTACACGCGGACTGCGTACGTCTCACAAAGACCTTCACCCAAAACGATTTATTGGAGAAGTCAAAAATACAAACTACGGATTTATAATATTATTAACTATGATATTGCTGCACTCGAAAACGCGTATTTAAATATTATTTTTTGGCGCAGGCGCACGACGAACGAAAATACTCCGGCGGCGGCGGCGGCGGCTCGGTCACGGTCAAATAAACGCGTATCTCTAACTGCGCGATTTGAAAACGAAAACTGTCTGCGCGGGAGAAAGTGCAAACGGAATTTTAAAATAGAATAATAATATTTTTTATTTCTAGTATCGCATTGTCTGTAATTATAATGCGTTTAACGTGGGCGTAATCGTGACTGTCGCTTTTCAGAAGAAAAATACAACAAGGCGTAAAAGTTTAGAAAAAGCCTAAATCTCAAATTTCATTACATTTTAATGTCATTATAACACGCAGTGGCATTTTTTTTCGGGGAGGGCTGATCATCAGTTGAATACATTAGTGCAATTAGGATTAATTTTGTACTAATGGGCTAACATGTTTATTTAATTGATTTAGTTGTTCAAAGGCTTAAAACACAGTTAAGGTGCTTAAACACGTGTCAACCTTGAGCAATTTTCAAAAAATCTATGGTGGGGAGGAGGATCTGAGTGATTTTTTTAAGGACGGCTGAACCTCCTCCTAAGTCCTCCTTAATTGCACCTACGGTTCAAGATAATATAGTGACGGATACAAGGACAATCGCCTTCCCCCTCCCCGTTCATAAAAAATTGATTTTCTCTCTCTAAATGAAATGATAAAAATATATGATCGCCATTTTTTCGTTTGTTGTTTTCACATTATAGTCGCCAGTTAGTTGTCATTTGAGTACCATGAACGTTGAAATAGTCTGAATCTGAACAGGAATTGCAACCAAAACCTAAAAATTTATTTCACATGACCTTTCCTTTTTATATTTTGCTCTTGTTTACTTAAAATTTCCCCTCTTGTTCATAGCATTTGTATTCGCCCGAATTATGTACCTATACAATTATATTAAGTACTTATTAAAATTTATAAACAATTTTAAATTATATCTTTATCAAACGTTTTTTTTATCCCTTCTGATCTTATCACGTACTTATTATTTTATTCAACAACTACCAGCAGCCTACCCCATATCCCATCACATTTTATATTATTTATAATTAATATTATATAATAATTTAAGATTCCCTGAAATTTCGGGAGGGGCTGCATCCCCCTCAGCCACCCCCAATCCCCATGTTATATTAATGTGTAGCGTGTAAGAACTTCCATTTTTAGAAACGCGCATAACGCATGCGCAGTGGACGGACGTGTCGCAGCAAGGTACGTGTATGGAATTTCATTTTTCAAGGGGGGGACAAAGGCTGGGGAATATATACGCTAATAATGTGTATCATATTAAAAAAAAAAGCCAATAATTTAATGCAATAAACATTTTTCGTGTAAGTAGGTATCGCAAAATATACAAGTGTCTGTAAACATATGAATTTAATTTAAAAAATTATGCACGAGTTCGAACTCGAACATTTCATCAATTCGATCTGAATTTTTTTCCCAAACTCAATGCTCCGATTTTAGTTTTGATCATAACAGATTGAAATCACAAAAATACTAATAATAAAAATAAAAATGTGTTAACGGTTAACATGTAATCAGATTTTCATAATTGTAATGACTCATTGTGAGTTTTCAAAACTTTCAACAAATATTATTTAACTATTTCTTAGCAAATTAAATATTTTTGAGCATATTTTAAAAAATTTTAGGAATATAATGATGTTTTTGTGAATATTTTGTACAATTTTTTAAAGCATTTTTTACAGCATATATTTAAGTTTTTCATAGTATGAACATTCGCCCTTTGGTAATGAGGTTTCTAAAAATTAACCGCATTGCTCACGGGTACGAAAAAATAAAAAAAAGCCGATAATATTAACACCTGTTGACACACTCTTTTCGAACTATTATACATCACCAGTTAAAAATAAATATCTCTCACTTTGATAATGATCAAGTTAATGATCGAGTTAATTCCTCTCCGAGTGGACGCATTTTCTCAAAACCGTCACTAAAGCGTTGTTCAATTAATTCTCGAATTATTGAGGGAGACTTTTCTTTTCGTCGAACTTACCTGGAATAAAAAAAAAAATAATTTCAATTAATTTTTTGACAAAAAAAAAAAAAAAAAACATTCACATGTACCTACATGATATTATTACATTATAAAAATCGATTATTAATCAACGATAAAGCAATAAATAAGTAATAATGATAAATGGTGAAAACATTCAATTCTATTAGAAACGGCTTAAAAAAAAAACCAAAAACATTTTACTCGTTTAAAACTATGTATTTTCAAACGGTTTTATTTGCATAAAGGTATAATCGGTGGTGACGTCATCCGAACGATCGGCGATCGACATGATAATCATCATTTATTCGACGACCAATGGCTTGAGGGGACGTGAAAACAAACTGTCAGTTTTCTGCTCGCGATCATTAATTTATTAACCATCAACATTATTATGTATACGAGAAATTTGTATTTCGGCTAATCGTCTACGTGTTTAGACGTTACTTTGTCGGTCTCTTATACAGAGCTATGCTAACGACAAGTCCATAATCGAAATTTGATCGAATTTGGAATAAGAAATTCTAATTTTTATTACAATTTATATGAATATTATACTATATATATATATAACTTTTTTTAAGCCTAACCTAACCCAATAAAACAAATTATTATGCTAGAGTCCGTAGAAAATAACTTTCTACGATTTATTTCTTTTAAATTTAATATTTTTAGGCATCCCCATAGTTCTTACACAATGTCGTTTTAAACTTTCTTAATCTTACTTCATTAAAGCACCGTCGTTTACTTCTACTATTAAAATTTTTTACATTAACTGCTAACTGATGCTATTGATTGTCCAGAGTTGTTGTCTTTATAATTAATTTTAAAATAAATAACCTTAACTACAGAAACCCTTAGCCATTTCTCCCTATTTTCTCAAATAAAAATTATATTTTAAATTCTCCCCCTAATATTTTGATGAACGCAGGAAATATTTATATGTTTGATTTTGTTTAATGTTTATTATCAACAATATATTTTATCCTTAATTTGTAATTTATGTATATTTCGAAGTTATAGATGATAGTAGTTAAGTTATTTAATTTGTAATTTATTTCATTAAGCTTATGTCTAAGATGATAGTAGTTAAGTAATTTATAATTAATAACAAAAACAATGTAACAAATATTATGTATCACATTATCACATTTTGTAATAGGACACAGTCCGTATATATTTGTAAAATAAAATTAAATAAATAAAATAAAATAATCTTTTAACAAACTATATTACTTATTAATAAGATTTGTGTAAATAATTTTCAAAATTTGTAAGGTCAACTGACCAGTCATCATAATATTTTCGATTGACACAAGTCGTATAGAATTTTATTGGTAAATTAACCAAATTTTTGCAAATTCCTAACAATTTATTGAAATACAATAAATGTACTTAGTCATTTCGAAAGTTAACGTTTAAGTAGTAAACTCATATACACTCTAGATGCAGAAGATCAAAAATCAGCGAAGAAAATTTGACATTTCAAAAACTCAACTCCCAAAAATGTGAACGAATCATTTGATGAAAATCGTCCATTATATTTTTACATATTATAAGTACAGTTTTTACGTTTTTGGTCTTTCAAAATCAACCCCCAAAAATTTATTCCACGTGCGCGGCACGTCGAGTCCCATGAACGTCGGTTCGGTTTATTATTATTATTATTATTATTATTATTTTTGTTCAAAAGCAGTTATTCAATTTTTCACTTCATCATCGTGGACGACGACGATTAAATTCCGCAGACTTTATTATAATATGCAAATAATAATAATAATATCGATTATTATTTGTACATAACCGTTTATTTTTTTTTTTTCTTTGCATTTTTTCGCCGGGAAGGGTTCGAAAAATATGCGTTTTCGAACGCTTCGAATTCCATTGGCGGCGGTTAGTTTTTTTCGAGAAAAATCTTCGACAGTTCGTTCGCCGAACTATAATAATACTCTTCGTATAATAGTATAGTAAGTACGTAAATATATAGGTTTATTGAAATGCGCATTCGAAGTACAACAACGTTATTATATATATATATATGAAAATCGTTTATAATATAACATATATATATATATAATTATAATATATTCACCGCGAGTCGAGTATAGAGTAGTGACTAGCATTATGATTATTACTATTATTATTATTATTATTATTATTAATATTATACTGTTGTGTTGTACGGAGAGGGGGGGGGGAATTCGAGAAATGATCAATGCCGCCGTTTTCTACTAACGACCGCAAAACGGCGCGTGCGTTCGATTTTCCATGTAAATAATATAATATAATACATAATTGTTTAGGGCTGCCTATTATTATAGCATACCTACATCATAATATACGTAATATTATATGTAATAATCATAATGCATTATTGTTGTCGCTTTAAATGCGCGTGTTGTGTGCATAACTTTCCTATTGTCTATCATTGCTATTAGGATGAGAGGAACTTATAGCTCAAAAAAAAAAACCTCAAAATATCAATGCATTTATGGTCTAAAAAGAAAACGAAAAAAAATGCCAGACATACTTCGCTCGTCGGGATGTTCTTCGCACGACGGGTGGGATTCTCTTGACGGGTGTATTGAATTTTAAAGAAACGATAAATCATTTCTTCGATAAAACGAAAGAAGTTAATATCATAAAAAAAAATAAATGAGAAAAAAAGATTTTTTTTTCACATTTCCAAAATTTTCTTGCGCCAAAATCTTTCTTATACTATTTTCTATCTATGTTTAAATTTTCATATAGTTCGGATTGAAAAATGATGGTTTCTGAGGAGTCGTTTTTTTCAAATTTTGGTAGTTTTTACAAAAAAAAAAAAAAAAAACGAAGAATTGAGAAATTCGAAAAATATCTAAAATACCATCTAGAGGAAAATCCGGTTACACACAAAATGTGTACCTTGGAATCGCCTAAATCGTTCAAAAAAAAAAAAAAAAACATTTCAATCAAAAGACAGAGGACGGAAATAGTTCCGATTTTGTGAAAAATTAAATATATCTAAGGAAAGTAATTTAATGGAAGAAAATTTTGAAGAAAACAAATTTCTAATATTTTTTTGCTTGTCAAAAATGTTTTTATTTTTCCTGTCCTCGGTTAATATAGGGTCATGTAAAACTGGCAAAGTACGTGTAATGATTCATATTTTATACAAATTTTGTCGGATACAACGAGGTGTGTTCAAAAAATCGGACTCGACGGGACGATAACGAGACGTGCGTCGTATAAACGACGAATTCCGTACGGCAATTAACATCATTGGACGCGTGTGTCGTTGTTTTCTAAAATACTTTTGAAATCTCGCGGGGGCCTCGTGAGCGAGCGCGCATTGCACTACACACAGCACGTCGCGTATTATATGTCCGTCATTACGTGATTTTCCTCAATCCGAAAAAAAAAAAAAAACAGAAGACGAAGTAGGGGGAGGGGAAGACGGGGGAAAAAAAAACGTGCGCGGTACATAATAATAACACAACGTTTCTCATAGTAGTAGTAGTAGTACCTGGTAATATTTTCGTGAGGTCAGTGGCCAACGAGAAAGGTATTTTTTCTCTCTATTATAATAATAACCAAAAAATAAAAAATAAAAACGAAATTACGTTGCTTTTTTAAGTTCATCATTCGACGCGAATGGAAATAAAGATCATTATCCGAGAGTGCGTATAGCACACACATTCGTAGTAGGTACATAATGTAATAAAATATAGCAACTATCACGCCCCGGAGAGAAATGAATAATTGTTTTTGTCGAGTTGTTACGCGGAAAACCGGCGCTACACCGCCGAGCGTTTGATAATAATAATAATATTAAAATTTAGGGCTAGGGACTTATAGCTCGAAAAAAAACTATGAAAATACGCATGCATTTATGCAATAAAAATGTACCAAATATGCTATAAAATTTACGAAATATGCAAAAATGCTAAAATAATCTCTTAAAAAACATTGTCCCAAATTCCGAGCACTTACGCTCTCTATTCGTTTCATATACACTTCAAAGGGGAAACTTATATTTTCAACTTTTTTTTTTTTTCATTTTTCGGTATTTTTTTTTATTTGTAGAGCATTTTTTTCTTTTTCCCCCCAATTTTCCGGTCGTTTTATTATAGTTTTAATACATTTTCGACAATAATAAACATAATTTACAACGTTATAAAGTCCATTTATACATTTCAAGCCCACAAGACAGTTTACATAATATAAATATCTATATCGTAAATATAATGAAAATAAAAAAATAAAAATTAATGAATGCGCGCGTACAGAAAGACGTTTAAGTAAAGAGTCAAATAAATCTCTGTTCTTTATGGAATTCCCTAAAGACGTTAAAAAATGTAAAATGGGGAGAATAACATATTTGGTAGATAGAAAACCAGTTTTAGTCAATGAATTGTGATAGTTTATTTCGGAGTTAAATTACAACTGGAAAATCTATACTAATGGTATTAATTATTTGTCAAGAGAAATTTGTTGTTATTTAATTTATTCGTTATAGGTACGACTTGATATCGATTTAAATTTTAACCGCAAAAGACATCAACGCCGTCGTCGTTGCATTGTCAAGTTCATTCGTCAAAAAATATTAAAGCAATTAAAAACAAAATTGTTTTCTTTTCCATGTCAATGTGGTCAGTAGAAATTTAAATTAAGATAAAAATTTACCCTTTTACATAATTATTCTTTTGAACGACCCATAAATTATGCAATAATGTATTAAAAGTAATAATTATATTTGTACTAAATGAAGTAAAATATTAATTGTTGTCACCTATTCCAGCCCACCCACCGTTCGTCTTACCGGTTATTTGAAATTTGAAAGAGTTAAGAAAAAAAACGAGATACTGACCCGAGGAGGGGCGGGTTAAGGGGATGTATGTCGTATATACATATCACACGTGTAATATGTGCAAATAATTTCTTTTGTTTTGATAATTCGTTAAATTGATGTCGATCGCAAAGATCTAGGAAAACTCATAGATCATCACAAGCATCACAACTGGTTGGTAAAATACACAACGTATTTGGTCTTGACCGCAGCCACGATAATAAGGGGTAGGTCGGTACTCGTTATTTTATTATTATTATTATTATTATTATTACTATTATTCAAAAAGAACATGCTAAGACCCTTTTTTTTTTTTTCAAACACTGAATACAAAAATAAGTAGGGGGTGTACGTATGGATACGAACCGCAGCACAAAGACGACAATAATATATCAATCTTTAGCCGTTCACTGCACCCGCTTCTGCTTCACTCTATACCTTTTTGAATTAGTACTTATATCATTTGTATGCGTACACGAGAATTGATTGGTCGAACCTATACATACAAATACAATAATATATATATATATGTATATATACGTATAATATGAATGTTATGTGTAAAGGAGATTCAAAGATTCAAAGACTTGTTATATTATAATAATGATAATAAACTCTGACGTTGAATATAGCGTCCGCAGTTGAGTAATATCCGGTGTGTTGTAATATTATTATGAGGGGGAAAAATACACTTGTATCCCCCCACCACTCGTTTTTTTTTTGTAATCTTTAAATCAGAGACGTATTTCTCTATACGACCGTGATAACATAAGACGCGCATTGTACGCTCACAACTCTAATACAACAATAATAATACAAATAAAACGCGAACAGTCGTTTCAGTACGCGTTTGTGTATGTGTGTGTGTGTGCAGTGGCGCACCCAGATGGAGGGGGGGGGTAAGGAGTTATAACCCCTCCCAAATTTCTTTTTCATTTAGTATTGCGTTTATTTTACGTGTATTATTTTCTATTAATAACGTTTGTGTGCGAGCTAATCTGTTTTCAGAACATTTACATCATTTAATTTAACACATTATGTTAAAAAATCGGTATTTCAATTACCTGCCGTGGTTATGTTGTTTTAAATCCTTTTTACCACCCATCTGTCCAGTTTCAATTTCGTTTTTATTCTAAATTATAATTTTTTTTTTTTTTTTTTTGATTCTGAAAACAACAGTGTAATTCGTTATGTGCGGTAGTCATATAAAATAGTATCTGATTTGAAAAAAAAAAATATTATATTAAAATTAATTTTTCTTTAAAACTTTTAATCCCAAGTTAGGTTTTTCGAGGAATATTTTTTTGATTTACGACGCTGCATAACTTTAGTTTTACTGTAATTATGATAGAAACCATTTTCAAAGCATAAAAAACAAAAATGATTTCCTCTAATTTTGATGCGTGATATCGTTTTAAAATTTTGATTTACCTTGGGCCCCAAAAAATTTGTAATTTTTGGTAGGTGGTAAATAAATATTTTGTTCTATTTTACTTTTAATATACCGTGTTCATAATGTAATCGTAGTTCATAATGATGATATAAAGTGGTTGATTCAAATTTTTTAATGAACCTCCACGAAAAAAAATCCTGTGTGTGTGTGTGTGTGTGTGTGTGTGTGTGTGTGTGTGTGTGTGTGTGTGTGTGTGTGTGTAGCAATATAGTCACTGAGCAATAATAATTCTCAGATAAAAAAAAAAAAAAAAAAACTTTTTTCGGCCGCCGCCGCGTCACCGGATTTTGAATTAAAGCGATTTTTTTTCTGAAATGTTTTTGCGCGGAAAAATGATGCAAAGTAGGTAGTAGCAGCTAAAGCCAAACGTGACTTGACGATTCGACGTCGAGGGGACGAAGAGAAAAACAACCCCATGATAATAATAATAATAATCAAACGCAACCACAATTATTATATTATAGTATGCGTATAACAAACCGTCAAAAACAGTTCTCCGCCGTCGTTGACCGACTATTAATAATTTTTAATCAGATTGTTTTATTAAGTTTTTTTTTTTTTAATTAAATCGCATATCGGCCGCAGTACGAATGTTCATTGTATGCGTGTGTTATTTATATACATAATAGCTAACGGTCAAATCCCCGCGTCATCTGCAGGTGGTTTATCATCGAGAGATATATGCGCGCGCACGCGTTTATTCGTTGCAGCGACGGGGGGTGGAGTCGCGCGACGGTTAAATTGAACAAAAGAGACAATCTAATTTGTAAAAAAAAAAAAAAAATAGAAATAAATTAAATAAATAACGTTCACAGGTGTGGGACAATGAAGACTGTGCAGGAGCGGTGTGAGAGAGAAAAAAAAGGTATTCCATTAATTTTTGTTCAGACGCGCCCACCCTTCGAAATAAATTTCGTTCTCGTACCTCCTCCTACACCCTATATAACCACCCCCCCCCCGTCGTCGTCGGCGTGTGTAACCAACTCGCACACACCTGAAGTGTTTCCAACGTTGTTTTTTCGTTCGTTTTTTTTTTTCTTTCTTTCCCTCGAGTTGACAAACATCTCTATTTATATAAAGTGTGATCAAGACGAATTTTTTATACCTATCTACAAGGTTGAGTGGATACTGTGGTGATGGCGGCGGCGTAGATCTGTGTGATAGTACCTACCTGCCTATGGAACAGGTATTCGCCGCACGATTTCTTTGATCCAAAGACCAGTCACACACAGTGCGTGTCAAATCGATCGATAGATGCAGTACGATGATCATAATATACCTAAAACTGGCATTGTGTGCAGCGCGGTTCTTATTATTATTATTTGACTTGGGAAGTACTCGTGTGTTTTATTCACATCTTCTTTTACATTTTCTATCTATTCACCTCTGCTATATTATTATTATAGTCAACAAACACAGTGATTTGAATCCGTATGCGGTATTCGTACAAAGGAAAAACAATGTTTTCAAAAGTGTAATAAAACATATAAAAACACCCCTAAATTTAGATGAATTCCCCTAAAAATGAAAATTATTATCTTATTTTTTCTTGTCAAATAATAAACTCCCATAAAATTAATTTGGCTACCGTATAACTTTTATGTAAACTCCCTAAAAAGATTTGTGTTACTCATATGTGAGAACTCCTCTAAAATAATTTTGCTACGGAATTACTCCTAAGTAGATTTCACTTCAAAAATGTATATTATCAGAAATTATAGTACTTTACAACGATTATTTTATTTTATATTAAATTAGCCAAATAAGTTATTAAATTAGACCCAAAAAGTGTTCAAAATCAATAATTGCTTATCAAATCTAACGACCAACAAATTGTATTACAATTAGATATAGATATATTTAATATAATTTAATCCTATCGAAAAATACCTGAAGTGTAATGTCAATATTTATATAATAATATCATATCATATAACCATTGATATTAGAACATATATTTTAATAATTATTTATCAATCGACATCAAAATTCGATTTTAATTCCACAAGAAAAATCGATCGTTATGTTAATCACTACTTGTCAAGCCAAACGCTAGTTACTTTGCAATTGACAAAAATCGAATACCTTTTTTAGGGGAGTTTACATACCTATATAATAATGAACACTACAGAAGCAAAATCATTTTTAGGGGAATTTACATCAAAGTAATGCAAAATAATTTTTTGGGGAGTTTACTACCAGGGGAATTTACAACATTTCATTTAGGGGAGATCACAATCTCCCAAAACATATACTTAAGCTTTTTACACATTTTTACTTTAGTTAAGGGAAATACTAAGTTCCTTGACGAGAAGATCAAGACGTAAAAAGCCAGACATACTTCGCTCGTCAGGGTGTTCTTCGCACGTCGGGTGGGATTCTCTTGACGGGTGTATTGAATTTTAAAGAAACAATAAATCATTTCTTCAATAAAACGATTCTGAACGAAGAAAGTTAATAATATAAAAAATAAATGAGAAAAAAAAATGTTAGAAAAATGTGCAAAATTTTTTTTTCACATTTCCAAAATCTTTTTTATGTTATTTCCTATCTATGTTTAAATTCTCATATAGTTCGGATCAAAAAATGATGGTTTCCGAGTCGTTTTTGTCAAATTTTCAGTAGTTTTTTCCAACAAAAAAAAATTGTGAAGAATTAAGAAATTTAAAGTACCATCTAGAGGCAAATCCGGTTTCAAAAAGTTGCTGATCGAAACTTTTGGACAAGTATTTCCATGTGAAAAGTTGTACACAGAAAAAATGAAATAAATAAACATCATTGTAAAAAACACTAGCTTCTTCACTTCGTTCAGAATCTAAAATGCATTTGTCATCAACATCCTATTTCGAATATAATAATAATAATATTACATCGCCTTGTACACCGCGTTCATCCCCCCCCCTCGTACCATCCGTCAGCACACACAGGACTTGTATGGTCGTCTTCCTGCGCAACCGTCTTTGCCTTGGACACGGGCCGACTCCGAACCGTTCTCGTCGTCGTGCCCGTTAAAATACCACACGGGCCCACCCACGTCATGAAATGTTTTTTTTTTTTTTTTATTCCAAATGAAATAATAACTTTTTTTTTTTTTTTTTTACTTTTCTTATTCCTAACCGTCAGACCGGAACAGCATCATATCGAGAATCTTACACGCGCGTTGGCGTTATACGGTATTACGTCGTCGTAGAAAAATTTTTACTCGTAGGCATAATATGTTCACTCTTATGTACCGCGAGTGTGGGGGGAGGGGGGAGAATATGAGAAAAAAACCACACGCGCGTGTATTAAACCGAAATTAAATTACATTCGGTTATTCGATTCTTTACGACGACGCAACATGTTCACATAACTCAACTCGCGTATGTATGTACAATGTACATATATATATATATAAATAACGGATTTTGGTTGTATTATTGTTTTGTTTTTGTTACTATATAAACACGTTTTTATAATATCATCATTACTTCTGGTACTGTACTGCACGATCTATAAAAAAAAAAAAACTGTCTGCCTATCTACGTTTTTATATTATTCACGTGTACACATAATACGACGAACGCGTCAATATATTCTGTTGTAAAACGATTTTCTCGAATCCGTGTGGATTCACACCTAGCGATGGAAAATTTTCATGAAAATTTCCAAAATGTTTTGAAATTTTTTTTGATTTTGCAAATTAATAGCTTCTCACATGATTAAATGAATCTGATCTCAGTGTTTGTATAAAGTTTTAGACAACTTAAGGTTACATGTAAAAGTTTAAGACATCATTGAATTTCCATTCTGTTTTTATAAAGTAATTAAAATTATTTTTGTGTATTTAATACAATAATTATTATAATATAATATGTATTTATACAATTATATATTATAATGTATTTAATATAAATTATTTAAAACTTCACTTAAATCGTGGGAAATACCATGAGAAAATCGTAGTTTTTTTTTAAAGGACGCGACTTTAACAAAAAAAAATAAACGTTTTCCGACAGACACTTCTCGACATTAAGACGACATTATATATACGTGAGACAAACGCTCAATGACACAGGAATGACGGTAGTACATCTGAAGAATTTTTTGGACCAGTGGATAATATAAAGATACGAGTGAGAGATTTTTTTTTTTTTTTAGTTTTATTTCGTGACAAACCGATTTTCATCATGAAAATTTCTCAAAAAACGATTTACTACAATATGCTAAATGAATGATCGCATTGAGACGAATTAGCGCGGTGGGCTGCGCACGTTTTTTTTTTTTTTTTATGACTTAGCATGGGAAATAATATCTCAGTTGACAGTAATTTTTATCACGGCAATGAGAATTTAAGTTTTTTTTTGTTTTGAATGACTGATAAACACGAGGAGTGATAGTTATAAGGACTGGCGATGTCGGCCGTGACACCTGTGTAACTTTATATATTTATCATTAATCATAATTATTTTATTTAATTTTTCTGAATCGCATAATAATCGAAAAACAAATTGTGGCGTTGATTTAGAAAACAGAATTAAAAACGTCGCATAGAAAGTCGACTCAACTGGTCGACGGGCTTGAAAAACGAATCAAATATCCAGTAAAAAAAAAAAACAGGATGAACGATCTATAACCTAAGAATATAATAAGAATAGAATTCATTCATAATAATAATAATAATAATAATAATGCAGAACAGTAAATTGCAAAAAAAAAAAGTGTGTACTTCGCTCGTCGGGTGGGATTCTCCTGACGGGTGTACTGAATTTTAAAGAAACGATAAATCATTTCTTCCATAAAACGATTCTGAAACGAAGAAAGTTAATAATATTTTTTATATTATTAACTTTATAAACGAGAAAAAAAAATAAAAAATAAACATCATTGCAAAAACACTAGCTTCTTCACTTCGTTCAGAATCTAAAAAAAAACCAATAGGAACGCGTGTTATTAAAAATGCGTTTTAAAATATCAAACACATTGGCGCGGCGGCGGCGGTTACTTTATACAATTAGAAAAATATACATACACACATACGTATATGAAACGAAAAAGCGAACAAAATAGCGGCGCAAACTAGAGTAGAGGTATACATTAAAATAATAATAATAATAATAATAATGATAATTAAATTAAAAACCAGGTGGCGGAGGAGGAGGAGGTCTTTTTAATTTGTAAAAATAATCAACCCGAACCCGACGCGTTACGTTTTTTTCCGCATTCATATTGTGTGCCGCAGCAGCAGCATTAGTTTAGTATACGGGAAAACCGGGAGGTTTTAATTCGGCAAAAAAAAAAAAAAGAAGCCTTTGCAGTAATTACATTGCGGGTAGAACAAAATACGAGCGGACCTACTGCTGCGACGTTATGTGTATATATACACTTACGTACGAATATAAACGTGTGTGTGTGTGTGTGTATATATAGTTAATATTATGTATAAAATAATATTTTTTTCTCCATTCTTTTTTTTTTTTCGTCGTTCCCTTTGAATTAACCGACTTAATTGATGCCCCAACGTTACCGACTCATGGCGCGCGCGCACACGCGTTTGTAGCGCCCACAGCAGCAGTTTATGTAGTATATTTTTTTCACGTTTTTGTTTCATTTTTGTTTATTTTTTTTTTAATTGCATATTATAACAATATAACGTCTATCTCTATATAGCGTTTCCACTCCTTCCTAATTTCCGTCCATCAACTGTGGAGATGGAAAATTACCGCGAGTCCTTCAAAAATTTCAAAAAATGTTATATTTAGGGGTCGGATTCCAAATGCGAAACGCATATTTATTTTTGGTGATCTTAGGCAATGCTTTCCAAGTACATCATGTTTCGTTTCGTGTCACAGAGAACTCAAAAGTGTGAAATTTTTATTTTGCATTTTTCGATTTTTTTTTTTTTTTTCATTTTTAGAGCATATTTTAGCATTTTTCGGTTATTTTTTATTCATTTAAAGGCATATTTCAATAATATACGAAATATAAATTATCAAAATATATATGATATTCGTTTTGACATAACAAACTGTTTAAATCACTAATCGTTGGCATCAGAGTTTTCAATATAGTCAATAATTCCATTTAATTGGTGGTAATTTAATTCGTAATCAAAAAAAGAGGGGCAAATTTGATTAAATTCATTAATTAGGTATGTCAGAATTTTCTGACGTATTATTTTATGAAATACACATATAATTATGTAAAAATATGTGTAAAATTATACATTAAAACATTAGATCAAATAACTAAAATTTATAACACAAGTAGGTGCTATATGCTAATAATAATAATAATAATAATAATCATTCCCCCCTCTCAAGTATTTCTAATATTAATCGAACGTCTACTTCATCACTAACACTTCTATACGAGGTTAGGTTAGGTTAGGCTGGCAGCGTTTAATACCACCAGACCACAGTAGCCCATGTTTTTGCGCTTCATTAATTTTCAGGCGTAAATAACAGTTTTCAAAAAACAACAACGCGCGGCGTCAAGTGGTATCAAAATAAATGATCTCGTATAAAATAACCGCGTACCGATATCGTTATATTATTATTATTATTCATCCCTTCGCACTGTCCACCCTTTCCCGCATCCCCCACACAGAATTTCTGTAAAATATTGTAAAATTCACATTATATTTTATATAACACGTCAGCTCGAAACCATTATTTATCCTAGTTTCGCGGAGATATATACCTATAGATAATTGCTATATTATAATCCAAAAGCTACGAAACGAAGGTGAATGAATGGATTTTTCATTTATTTATTATTATTACTATTTATTTATTCATTTTAGATTCTAAACGAATTGAAGAAGCTAGTGTTTTTACAATGATGTTTATTTATTTATGTTTTCTGTATACAACTTTTCGTATAGAAATACTTGTCCAAAACTTTTGAAAATATAAAAAAAAATTTTTGGACATTTTTCTAACATTTTTTTTTCTTTTTTCATTACTTTTTATATTATAAAATTCCCTCGTTCAGAATCGTTTTATTGGAGAAATGATTTATCGTTTCTTTAAAATATTCAATACAACCGTCAAGAGAATCCCACCCGTCGTGCGAAGAACATCCATCGTGCGAAGTATGTCTGGCTTTTTTTAAATTTATATTTTTTTTTTGAGTAGGTATATATATATATATATACATAGTATAGAATGAACTTTCATTTAATCCTTATGGAGTCATATAGCATAAAGTGTCGCTTAGTATATATTTTTAAAATTTTCCTGAGGCTTTTTCCAAAAACCTAGTGGCCTTAATACAATATAAAACAATGTGACATAATTAATTGAATGATAAATCTGAAATAACTACCCCATAAACTAACCAAATAGACGATCTTTTTTAGCGTCTGCCACCCATCCTATTAGTGTTATTCATCGGATTCGATGAAATTTTAAAACAAATTTACTTTCATTTGAATGTATAAATTTTAAAATATTAAGACATTTTTAGTGATGATAATATATTTAGTTTTACGAACATATGACTAATAGAAAATCACTCAGTGGGGTGTACGAAAGGGGTAGAAACATGAATCCCTGACATTTCACACACACACACACACACACACACACACACCGGGTGGAAACAATCGTTTTGCATACTTTTAAATTATCGAATCGAAATGCAATGACAACTAGAAACTAGGCCCTTGGAAAAATTCTATGTACACCCCCCCCCCACCAAAAAAAAAAAAATCAACCTATGCGAACATACGAATTGTGCAGACCGCATGAAATCACGAACGTTCGTTTTCCGCGTTTTCGTTAAAACTACTTGACAACGCAGTAAAATATAATCTCTAAAATGCGATACGTTTAAAAGACCCCCCTCCTCTCCAAGACCCGTTTATTTTATTATTATTATTTTTCTCGTTTACAAAATACGTATCATAGTCTCCGAGAACGTTTCTCCCTCTCGAATTTACTAGTTACGTCGTAACTCTCTTAAAGCAATTTGGGTCACTTCTCGTTGTTATTTACTTAAAATACGATTTTTTGCCCCGGTTTAACGATTTTTCGCGTACGAAATTACGTTATATACTACGCAGACACACGCGCGTGCACATAAAAATACCCGACGAATATACTTAAAATATTTTATTATTATTATTATTATTACTATTATTATACGCCTTATACTACGCGTGTGTATATTTTCCACTTAAAAAAAAAAAAAGTCGGACATACTTCGCCCGATGGGTGTTCTTCGCATGACGGGTGGGATTCTCTTGACGGGTGAATTGAATTTTAAAGAAACGATAAATCATTTCTTCAATAAAACGATTCTGAACGAAGGAAGTTAATAATATAAAATGAGAAAATGAGAAAAAAAATGTTAGAAAAATGTCCAAAATTTTTTTTTCTCATTTTCAAAATTATTTCGGCCAAAATTATTCTTATATGATTTTCTATCTATATTTAAATTTTCATATAATTCGGATTAAAAAATGATGGTTTCTGAATCGTTTTTGTCAAATTTTGGGTAGTTCTTTAAAAAAAAAAAAAAAAATTGAAGAATTGAGAAATTCAAAAAATGACCTCTCTAAAGTACAATTTAGAGGAAAATCCGG
>JAIPRM010000301.1:40750-63712 GCA_025469315.1 Stegophylla sp. TES_Ste_2020 | reverse complement strand
AAAATTAAAGTGTTAAGTTCAAAAATATTTTTTAAAAAGGAACAAACCGTCGAATTTACAATATTAAGTAAAATATACTAAATAATTATATATTATTGTATGTGCGATAAAATGAGATAGCAACACCTCTCTTATCTGCTGTCTTTTTCTAACACGCTCTTTCGGTTTTGTTTACATTGGTCTTATGGCGGGTAAGCATTCCAGTTATCATATAGAGTTCAATGGTGATATATGGGAAAATTATGATAAAAACCACTTTGTGATTTCATGAAACTGATCTTGTAGTTAAGATAATTATTTAACACAAGACATGCAAATTTATACTGGTTTATCTGGTGATATAAAATTTTTAGTACGTCCCATAGCCTTTGCTTTTTTCTTCCGAGGTTTGTTCATGAGTCAAAATATGAATTTGTTGTTTGATGCCTAAAATGTGCATATTTGCCAGAGCCAATTAATTGAAGTCAGTAATTAAATATCATAGCAACAACAATAAATTTTTTTCAACACCCATCCAGTGAAAAATAATAAATATCTGCATTACTGTCCCAACTGGTTGTTAATCCTCTGATTCATTCACTAATTAAAATTGTATGTACTTTGTTAAGATTACAATAAATAGATCAACCCTACATTTAAAAATGAAAGTATTGTTTGTGACATTTTATTTTATTGAAATACATTATTTTAAAGTAAGATATAAATATTAAATTTGTAGTATTTAAATCTATATGTTTTTACTTTTAAATAAATTAATATAGTATTTTGAAAAAATTACAATTTTATTATTGTACTATTAATTTTTGAATTAGATTATTTTTTTTATCTTATTTATATTTATTTCTAATGATTAAATATTATTTCTAGGGATTTAAAGTTGGACAATATATTATTGGACAATGAAGGTCATTGTAAACTTGCTGATTTTGGAATGTGTAAAGAGGGAATAATTGATGGAGTTACCACCACTACTTTTTGTGGTACTCCAGATTACATTGCTCCAGAAGTAAGAAATTATTGGATTTTAATTGTTATAATTTTACTATAAAATTATGTATTTTTATGTATGCTTTGAAATTGTTTTATATTTAAATACAATTGTATCCTTTTAATTATTTGATAGGTTTTAATCATCGTGTTTATGTATATTATATTATTATTTGATTAGATTCTTCAAGAACTAA
This sequence comes from Stegophylla sp. TES_Ste_2020, assembly GCA_025469315.1. NCBI lineage: Eukaryota > Metazoa > Arthropoda > Insecta > Hemiptera > Aphididae > Stegophylla > Stegophylla sp. TES_Ste_2020. The sequence goes on along the minus strand of JAIPRM010000301.1, from coordinate 62,528 downwards.
ATTATGGCGCAAGTGTTGACTGGTGGGCGTTAGGTGTACTTATGTATGAAATGATGGCTGGTCAACCTCCATTTGAAGCTGATAACGAAGATGATCTTTTTGAATCTATATTGCATGATGATGTTCTATATCCAGTCTGGCTCAGCAAAGAAGCTGTTTCTATTTTGAAAGGGGTAAGTGTATTAAATATTTAATAAACAAATTAAATGACTTTTATAAAAATATACATTTAAATTCAATTTATTATACGGTTATAAAAAATATATTATATTATAACATATTTAAAAAAAAATGTATTTATTCTGCATATTTTTTTTTCTCAATGTGTATACTTTAATATAATACTGCATATTATATTACATTTTTTTATTTTGGTTTTTATTAAACAAATTTAACTTTATTAAAACTAAGATTCACTTCATTAAATCCACAATAGAATTAGGTATATAATACAATGCATACTGAATTTGTTACACATAAAGTTTATATGGTTGAAATAAAAGTTCAATGTAAGCAATAGATCAAAATATGAATTGATCAACGTAAAATAAAATATCATTAAATAGAATACTAATTCACATCATTGTTTTTATAACTTATTTAGTTTATTATTTATTTTATTTATTTAGTTCATGACAAAAAATCGTAACAAGAGGCTTGGTTGTGTACAAGCTGATGGTCAAGAAGCTGCTATAAGAATCCATCCATTTTTTCGTGATTTAGATTGGGATGCTTTAGAAAATCGCCGTGTTAAAGCACCTTTCAAACCAAAAATCGTAACTATTATTTAATTTAAATATATTAACTAAAACCTAATTTTTGGGTATTTGTTGTTAGCCCGGCTTGAAAGTTGATAGTATCTCAACAGTTTCTTGTGATAATTTAATCAATAACTTAAACACTAAACTTCTTTAACTTTTCAATTGCTGCTAAGTACATAAATTATTGCATCTAGTCAGGTCAAAAAATAATGATTATAATTTAAGTATCTATATTTCGATCTTCTGTTTGATTAATTCTTTAAAAAAATAATTATATTAATTTTAAAATTTTATCAAATCTGTAAATAATATTACTAATAACTAGTCAAAATTTCAAGTTTCTAGCACCATTAAGAGTCTAGAATCATAACAAAAACTTATGAAAATCAAATTCATGATTTTAAAGTATATTATTTCAATTTTTGTTTCTTCAGTTAGTTTTATAAAAATTGATTTTACGTCATTGCATATTTAATTGTTTTACTCATGTGTTAAGTAGTGGTTTTCCCTTGTTTTTGAAAATAGAAAATCACAATTTCCAAAAATGGCCCATTTTATTTACTATGCAAAAAAAAAAAAATTATTTACCCATCATCAGCGTTACCATAAAAATAATGAGAAAAATAGAAATAAACACAATTATTAGATTCTCAGAGTCTAAAGTACAAAAGCTATTACAAATGCTTATAACTTATTTACCAATTACCTTTTTACTTAGGCTTTTTCATAACTTGGAACATAATATTTTAGTATGTATTTATCTTACTTTATACAGAAAAATAAAAAAGATGCTATGAACTTCGATGCAGAGTTTACTAAAGAAGAACCTGTTTTAACACCTGTACCAGTTGATGTTACACTTTCTATTAACCAGGAAGAATTTCAAGGATTTTCATTTGTGAATTTTGATTTTAACCCAAGTAAATTTACCTCTTCTCAATCAGCAGAATCTAAATAAAAAATAAAACTACTATATACTATACTTAATTTAGGTAAGTTCAATATTTAATTTAATTTATTAAAACAATTATTTTGACATCATTCATATAATATGTTATATATATTATATATATTTGACAAAATTTATTTGTATGATATGCTTACAGGAACACTAAGTATTATAGCTAGATGATATTTTGTTAAAATTTTTAGAAAGGGAGGGGGCTTAGAGGGTACCGTAATACACATTTTCAGTTTTATTTTTAAATTTTATCTATTTCAGTGCAGGAATATCCAGTACAATATGTAATTTTTTAATGACATCCCCTATTTTTAACACCATATTCAAATTGGCCTATTTTTTATAGTAATTTTAACCTATATTGTTACAATGTAGACATGGATAGGTAATTTTAGTTTATAGAGGTTTAACCCATAAACCATGCTTCTAAATTATTTTAAATATTTTAGATTGCTATATGTCCTTGGTACACTAGGACATACTGTAAAATAATGTTGGCAGTAGACATCAACTCTATACTAGTAAACTCTAATATATTTAAAATAATAAGCAATGCCTAAAAAATCATACATATTATCATACCATTGGTATTCTTTTCTCTTTGGGTTGAACTTGTTGGTGTGTTAAATTTTAAAGAAACTTAAAATAATTTATTCAATAAAACGATACTGAGCGGGGTTTCAGTTTGTATAAAATTATTTTATTTAAAAACTAGCTGTTAGTGAAACACCTGTCGGGTAAGATACGCGTTTGGAGGATACAATAAAAAAGTAGAATAATTTTGAGTGAAATGTTTTTCCAAGTGTGATTAGAAAACCGGGCGTTTGGCTGGTCCCTGAGAGCCTCTGTTTCCTTTATTTGGGTCAATATATTTAACGATTTGTATTAAGGAATTGTAATTCCCTAGGGCATGAAATTTAAATCAAAGTATGGTACCCTTAATTAGCGTGAAAAGTGTTTTCAATGTGTGAGCTTGATACCAACTAAATAGAATAATTAATAATAACACGTTAGTGGTTAAGTTAGTTAGTTCTTTAAAATGTTTATCCTTTTTCCACCAATGTACTTGAGTATGTATAATTTAATTTTAGACTGTCGTGTGACCAAGTCTAAAGAAATACTATAATTTATAGCTGTAAGTGGAGAATTTGTCAGGTGAGATACAAGTATGGAGGATACAGTAAAAAAGAACAAAAGAATAGTTTTGAGTGAAATGCGTTTTCAAATTTGATTAGAAATCGGGTGTTAGGCCTATCCCTCTTAGCCTCAGTCTTCCATATATGAGTGAAGCCACCTACGGCGTCATAAAGTGTTCGCTATTGCGCAGACGCCACACCTTTTTAGGATAGTAATTTTATATATTCTTACGATCAAGGGTTACTTGTGTCATAATATATAATGATTTGCATTAAGGAATTGTAATTCTGTAGGGCATGTAATTGAAATCAAAACATTTTAATTCACTTATTTAAAGTGAAAAGTGTTTTCAATATGTGTGCTCCATACCAGTTGTTTTTTGACCAGCTAAATCGAACAATTAAACATGTTTGTGGTTAAGATAGTTAGTTCTCTAAAATGTTTATCCTATTTCCACTAATTTACATGAGTATAGTTTAATCTAAGACTGTCATGTGCCCAAGCCTAAAGAGATATTGTAATTTAAACCTTGGTAGCAAACGCTGGAAAATATTTCGGGGGCTGAGGGACAGTAAACTGTAAAAGTGAATAGAAAAAGAATTTTGAGTAAGATGCTATTCCAAGTGTGCCTAGAAATTGGGTGATCACCCTGCGGGCCTCACTCTCACTTTATGGATAATTCATCTACAGCATCGTGAATGCATTCATCAGTATCATGTATCTTCGATCGACTGGGTGAAGTTGCCTAAGGGTTATTTAAAATTGTCGATCATAAATATTTTATGAATTTTTTTTATAAAAATAACATTAAGTTTTATTAATAAACATCAGTGTTTTGGTATTTGAGGATTTATAATAATTATTGTGTTCAATATGTCAATAAAAAATGTATAATAGGCATAAGGCATAACATTATACGTATATTTCTAACCCACACACAATTTACTTTAGTCTTGTATAAAATATCGAAAGGCGCAAATAGTTGTGCAAATCTGTATACAACAAAATGTAAGATGTACTCAATTAAATAAATTTCCAAAAAGCTGTAATCATTTAATGACAGTTTTAAAATTATCATAATTTAATACAAAATCATACCCTGTATTCAATTTTTTGAATATCCATCAAACTATGCTCAGTGCTCACAATACTTCTATATAAATGTAATTGTCGAATAATGTATTAAAATTCTAGTGCTCAATATTTTTAATAGTAACAGGGGCGGATTATGAGGACAGATCTGCCTCTATAGCTTTTTTAATACATGTTTAATTATATAATAATTATACTATAATAAATATTAATTTAAATAAAAACAACAATAAAAAGTTTTAAAAAGCCCCGGACATACTTCCCACTATGGGTATTCTTGCTCCTTGGTTGGAATTCGAAGAGTAAGTTAAATTTTAAAGTAACGTTAAATCATTTCTTCAATAAAACAATTCTGAATGGAGTTTATATATACCTAAGAAAATTTCCCTTAAAAATTATAAAGTATATTAATAATAAAAAAATTATTATTTTGTACTCAGCTAACCAGAACAAGAAAAAACATTTTTGACGAAAGAAGTGTTAAAAAAAAATTCCAAAATTTTATTTTTCATTTTCAAAATTTTCTCACACCATATATTTCTCATATTGTCTGTTCTATATAGTTTATATTATTATATTAAAAGTATTTATATCATGTTATTAATCATTTTATTGAAAATTTTCATAAAGTTTGAATTAAAAAAAAGTTAGATATTTTTGGTCAAATATTGGGCAGTTTTTTCCAAATTTTGAAAAAACTATTGAGAATTTTGAAAAATTACTTCTTAAAAGTACAATTTGAAGGAAAATTATGATTTGAAAGTTGCTTTGGGCAAGTACTTCTGTGTAAAAAAGTGTTTATGGAAAAGAAAAAAAGAAACTATAACATAATTATTGTAAAAATTCTACCTTCTTTGCTCCGCTTAGAATCTAAAAATCTAAAACTTGTTCAATATTGTTCACTTGGTGTTAATATGTGTATATGTGAATTATAAATTTAGAAAAATTTAATTAAAAATATAATGTTTCTAATGCTCTTTGGGGCGTATAATTATCAAATAAAAATAAAATAAAATAATGTTTACAAATGGTATAGAAGCATTTGCAACATAATGAAGGTATAGAGGGAGCGCATGCGCAGAAGATAAATAAGTACTGGGCCATTGAATTGAATTAGACCCAACGACTTCAACGATCGAACACATTCTGTGTCGACATACCCTATTCCTAATGGGTGTCCGTGAAAACTGCCATGGGTGCACACACGCAAAAGGCAAGTATGAACTGCGCACGTTTCGCATTCGACACTGAATTTGTTTTATAATATATATAATTGATTATAAAGTTTATTACTATTACAAAAATGTTTTTTCTTGTTGTACTCAGTCAGTTTTATATCCCACTATCAACTGAGGGTCATAGTGCCAGAATGGCCTAAGCCACAAAAGTTAAATTTTACACTACGGCCAATCTAAGTTTTTGGTATTTTTCATATAATTTTCAAAATAATTCAGTTGGATCTAAGCAAAAAATCAAAGTCACTCTTACATGTTCAATGCCTTATCTTTTTAGACATTTATTAAACTGTCAAAAACTTAAAGTTCACACAAAGTTAATGTGGCATAGATCGCTTTGCAATTTTAGTAATCTCAGAAATGTAAAATTATGTGTGGGTTAGTCCACTTTAAAAAAAATAATATAAAAAACAACTTGGTTTATTTTTTTTTTATCTTGTATTTAATTATTTATTAACTTAAAAAAAATTGGAACATTATATCTATAGGTATATTAAAGTAAAATCAGTATTAAAAAATATATTTTTTTACTTAAAACATGTTGGAATATTATCAGTAGGTATTAAAAGTAAAAACAATTTTAAAAAATAAAATTAATATTACATCCTTTTCTTTAAACAGTGGTATATAAAAAATACCACTATTGTGCGTAATATAGTGGTATAATTAATTTAATTTTAAAAAATTCAAATAAAACAATTAATATTATTAACAAACATAATATTGTTTAATTAAAGTAAAAACAAATCAATATTTAAAAAAGTAATATGAAGTATAGACAAGAAAGACGAACATACTTCACACTTTGGATATTCTTTGCTCCTCGGGTCAGTTTTTTAGTGGGTGTGTAGAATTTTAATTTAAAGAAATGATAAATCATTCCTTCAAAAAGATGATTCTGAACAAAGAAAGTTAATAAATAATAATAGTCGTCATTTTCAACTCGCCCACCAAGGGTATCTGACCCAAAGAGTGAAGTATTTACGAGGAATTTGAGACATAAAATCTGTAAAAAGGCATGGTTATACATAATTATTTCATATCAATTTTTAAAATATGCAAGAGAAATAATCATAATCATGGATCTAAGAAAAAAAGTTTATAAAAAAACATTGAATTACTTATTGTTAAAAACTTAAATGCCGATTAATTTTTAATTTACAACATAATAATGCTATAAATAAAAAATTGACTAAACATTTTTTAGGTATGCCGAGGCATACCCTGATTACTCCTAGACCGTTCTTGTAGCAACTTAATTCTAAAATCAAAGTTATCTGAAGTAAAGCTATTTCAATAACTAGTATATATTGCATAAATTCAAATTTAAATTAAGTTAAAATTAAAAAAAAAATAGGAAATCCAAATGTGGTTTTAAAAATTAGTTGTTCGGCATAAACACATACCAAATTATATTATATTATCACCTTATCCCCCCCCCATCCAGAGCCTATTTCAATACAAGGTCACCTGGCTGAAATATTTAGTGTTTTTTGTATCTGTGTGTTCAATATTCTACTTTAAAATCTCAATCAAGGGTATAATATTTATACAAATTATTAAATGTATTGAATACTCATTAAACCATTTTATTAACTGACAACTTTTTATATATTATTAAAATTGCATTATATATATATATATATTTTTTTTTATTTACAGAATATCAATTTAATAAATTCAAATGAACAGTCTTCAATAAAACCATATGATTAATATGTGATAATGCAGTGGCGCATAACTCACAAGTTTCATCTAATTATATATATACATATACACACAAACACATGTGTATATTAGTTTAACTTCTTATGGTATTCTTCTTTATTATTGTTGTAGTCTAAGATCAATCAATCTAATCAATCAATCTTATATTGTTAGTTTTACTAAATTAATTGCAGATAAATTATCTCTACTTGAGACAATTAGAATTCTATAGATAAATAAACAGTATTATTTTAAATTTTAATATAAACATACTAGTCACTATTGATCGTTCAACAATATTACTCAATTATGAATGTTTAAGTTAATTGAGTGTCTATAATGTACATTGCAAAATTGCAAATTATGTTACTTTATTTTTTTTTAAGTATTTTTTTTTTTTTTTTTATCATTACAAATCTATGAAATGACTATCAGAAATATGTGATCCAAATATTAATTCTGGTTTTACTCAATATTGAATCCTAAGTAACATATTTGACATGACATTCTTATTTACTTACAATTTTTTGATGAAAGTTATCAATAATATTTTAGTAACTAGTGTTGTAATATTTGAATACATATTGTCATCTGAAATGCATAGTTTTTAATAACACCATAAAACTTTATACTTGAATCTCTTACTTATTTTCTTTTATAAGTATTATATATTTAAGCTCATTTCATAGTGAGCTTTTAAATAAATGTTCTACAATTTATTAATTTAGTCTTGAGTTACCTCTATTGAACAACAATCATTTTTAGATATAAATACAAACTTGATTAAGAGATAGATATATTATAAAATTTATTGTAAATTAGATATGTTAAAAACTAACAATTTTATTTTTTAAAATATTTCATTATTTTTTTGTGTTGTCCTTAGACAGTGTGTTCAAACAAGTGGCCTTTAAATGTTTTAATTCTTAGTATATATACACGATAAAGACACGGACCATTTAGTAAATAAATTTTGAACAGATATGCTATTAATAGTCTATTGAAGTATTTATAAGTAAAATTATTTTTTAAGGGCAATTTATTAAATAATCATACTTGTTAACCCCTTTTTAAATAGTCTACAAATTTTCATCAAATTTACATTATCTGAACAGGGTTGTATTATGGAATGGTGTGTACAATATGGATCCTATTTTTTTATTTACAAACACAAAAGAGAAAAGGTTTAATATTAAAATATAATATTCTTAATTTGGTTTTAATGAACCGTGCGCACGAATTTGTCTCGTTAATGATATTTCACTTACAAATGAAAATAAATATGCTTGAGAATATTAACAATGACATTACATTTATCATTTATTAATTTTTCCATATAACTTGTTCAAAAAATAACTAAATTCTATATATAAGTTAAAAGAGTTATTTAAAATAGAATAAAATTAATACATATAAATATATATCTTATATTATAAATTTATATCATATGATATATTATGAAATTACAGTTAAGAAAATGCTACACACGTATATGTTGTCTCCGTCTTACCAACATATGACAGCGAATTCGCTTTCGGTGTAATCAATTTTACATAACCCGGTTTTAATTCATATTAGAATAAATTTACCCATTATCAAATTTAAAGGTATGATCATTATCTGAGTTTATATGTTGGTTTTTTAAGATATTTTAATTTTCAATTTAGTTATAAATACCTAAAATATAACAATTGTAAAATGCTTATAACTCACTTAAAAATATTAATATCGTAAAAATCTCGCATAGAAACACAGGTACCATTAAATTTGATAATAGGCCATTTTTTTCTAATATTAAAGCTGGTGATATGAAATTGATTCTACTGAACACAAATTTGCTATTTTGTAAATAGGTGAGACGAAACAACATATATTACATGTGTAGCGTCCTCTTGATGAACAATATTTACATTATATATTTACATAACATTATTATTTGAAATAGATATGAGATTTACAGCAATTTAAATATAATTTATAATCAGTTTTCACCATAGTGCCAATATTATATTTTAGTATAGAAATTACTATTGTGTGGAGTCCCTAAAAAGACTTTATGTCTTTAAGTCTTTATTATTCTATTTGTGATAAACTTATTGAGTAACAAAAGTGATTTTGTTTATTAATTGCTCGTGTTCTACAAATCAAATTACCAATTTGTTTAATTATTAGGTATAAAATAAAAATAATGCCATTAACCCTTGTAAATACAGCATTAAATTTTATGAGAACTGCACAGCAATTAACTGAATGACTTATTGTATGATCTTATTTTGATAAATAGTGATCACGAGTTAAAGCCTGCCTGAATTGTACTATATTGATGGTTATAATTTTATCATTTTTTAAACTTTTTCTACAAAAGTGCTCATAAAAGCAATTTAAAATTAATTTGATCTACACTTTTAAATGGCTGTTGATATAAATAGGCTTGAATAAAATATGAAGTTAATTTTTTTTTTTTTTCACCTTTTGTAGTTAAGCTTGATGATGTAAGATTTTTATTAGATGATTTATTGTTCATTTTAAGTTTAAGAAATCCCAGCACTATCTGGAAAAAAAGAAAACTTAACCAGTTATTTAATACATAATATTATAAAAGCTATTAGTGATAAAAAATTAGGTTTAATAAAAATATATACTTACCGATAGTGATTAATTCTATATATATATATATATATATATATATATATATATATTAGCTATTTGGAGGTCGTAAATGGCAAAAATATATTTATGTTTGAAAACTACGCCATTTAGTATTATATATAATATATTATGCACAATTAACATTGGTCAAGAAATATATTGAGACAAAATATAAGCTGTAACTTTTAATATTACACCATTGTCATTAGTTACAATGATTACCACCTAAGCAAACATTTATGCACTAATTTTTTTAATTATAATAACGGTCATTATATTGTGGGGCTTGTCATTTTATTTTTATTTTTAAATTGTTACTCCTTTTATGGGTCCTGAAAAATCCCAATATTATTATATTTTATGTTAACAATTGTTAATGAATAAGAGAAGTTAACTTATTTTACAAAAGTCATTTTATTTTATTATAGTGGAAGTGATTATGATATAGTTTTTAAATATTAGTTTATGTGTAAATTCTATGTTTAATTATAATTTATGTTAAAAATTAGTTTTATATTAATTGGAAGTGGAAGCAAATACTTTATTGCTATTATTGTTGTTCTGTTAAGCAAAAACATATTTTAAAAATCTCATCTCAAAAGTTAATCATACTTCTAAAGTCTTATTTAATTATGTGTCTTAATATAAGTAAACAACCTAGTCATCGAATATTGTTATCACCAAGGTACTTTTTTTGGAAATTAATATTATGATTATTATTATTATTATTAAAGATTACCTCTATATATGTTGTGTATGTGGTGTACATTTTTAGTTAATATTTATTTATGTTTTTTCTATTCAGTATTATTAATTAAGTTTATGTAATATTTTGATTTTTTATGATTTAAAGGTGTTTTTGTGTTTTAAATGTATTTGTTTAATAACTCTGTAATAATATTATTTAAATGTTGTTGAATTTTATTTTGAGTCGTTACAGTAATGTTATAATTTTGTGCCAAAATGTGTGTTTAAATTAATTGTATTCGATCAGTATTTAATTTAATAATTAGTGTTTATTCCTTAAGTACCTCGCGCTTCTTAAAATACTAATGAGTTAAATATATTATTTTATGTTATTTTATTAAAAAAAATTATATTTCTTTAATATTTCAAAAAAAAAAAAATGCTATAGCTTACAGGAAGTGGTAATTTTAATAATTATTTATAACATTTTTTGTTGATGTTTATTTATTTATTTATTTTTTAATAAAATATCAAATGAGCCTTATATAGTTGGCATTGTTTAAATTATATTTTTGTGTTACTAAACAAATGCAATGTGTTTATTTAAAAGGCAATAATAATTAATTTATATGCAATGCAACAATATGTTGAAATGAAAACGATTAATAATCTAATAACAGTGCATTTCTTAAGAAATTTTCACTAAAACAAGAAAATATTTCCTCAAATAGTCAAAAGCTAAATGTTTTATACAGTTGTTTCAAGCTTGTGCCACAAATATTTTTATTGTCAAATGATAAAATTAAATACTCATATTAATTGGTTATGATTTAAAGCTAAAAAGCTATAGTAAAATCTGAAACTGAAATATTTTTCCATGCTATACTGCAATAACTATTTAAGAATGAATACTGAGCACCTAGTCTTATCAGTTAAAATAACTTTTTAAGTTATATATAATAACATATGATTTAAGAATATAACCACAGAATATATTAATTTCAGATTCCCTATGATATATATATATATATATATATAACAATGTCCAAAATAAACAAATAAAAAACTAAAGAAAAAAAATCTTCAGATTGTTGAAACAGAATTAAACTACCTATTTCCATATAACATGAAAAACTTGTAACCTTCCTACTGACTACTGAGCCAACTATACTAGATAATAGTTGTTTGAATTTGATTTTAAAATTTTATAATTTTATCATCATTATTTTAATTAATATTTAACTAACCCAAGATTTTAAAATACTGTCTTATATTAAATAATCTATTATTAGTCTAACATAAACCTTTGATTGTTATCAAATAATTTATAAAAAATGGAAATATTTGAGATTCCTAAGTAAAGAAAGTGTTTTTACAATGATGATTATTTTTTTTTATATGCACACGTTTTTATTTAGAAATATTTGTCCAAAAATTTCCACAAGCAATTTTTGAACCCAGATTTGGCTCTAGGTGGTACTTTAAACAGGTAATTTTTCAAAATTTGGGAATAACTACCCAAAATTTGATAATAGACTCGGAAATCACATATTATATTTTTTTTTTACTTCAAAATGTATAAAACTTTAAACATAGAGAAATATTATGAGAAATATTTTTGGACATACACATTTTGAAAATGAGAATTTTTTTTCATCACTTTCTCATCATTTTTTTTTTTTTATTTTTAGTAAAATTGTCTGTTTTCCTTTTCTTTATTTATTGGAAAAAATTAGTAAAGTATAAGTAGACAAGAACCTGGAAATACTTCACACCATGGGTATTCTTCACTCCACTGGCCAGATACTTTTGGACTATTATTTTTCTTTATATTATTAACATACTTCGCTCAGAATCGTATTATTGACTACATGACATCATTTTTTTAAAATTGAATTCGCTCGCTAAAAGTTATCTGACTCGGGAAGAAAAGAATACGCATGGTGTGAAGAATGTCTGGCTTTCTCATCTATACTTTACTTATATTTACTTTTTTTAAAACTAAATTAAATTAAATTTGTTATACTTAATTCAAGATTACAATTTATACAAATTTTCATATTAAATTATTAAAACTATACAAAACCTATTTATAATATATTCTTAAATTCTTATACGTATCTATATATTTAAGTTTGTCAGTTTGTTTCTGGGAATGACACATGTAATTTATGAACTTTATAAAAAGTGATTTCATTATCCAACTTTAAAATAAATCCAGACATAATAATATATAATCATTAAATTGTGTAAACTAAGTTATAAATATATACACAAAAAAAATATTGAAAGAGTATATACTTGGAAAAAAAAAGTTGATATAATTTTTTTTTTTATCGAGAGATGTACTTGTACAGATTGGGCGGAGCAAAGCGACAGCGCTTAGGAGCGCATATTGCGTATCGTCGAATGCCAAAACGCGTTGAAACTGTTGATAGTTGTCAGTAGGGAAATATTCATTAACACATCTATTAAGACAAATGGGTCTTTTTTTCTAGATTCATCTACAATCTATGTTTATGATCTTCCTTACACCTTGAGCCCTGGGTATCACCTATGCCCTATGGCTATGTATACAATATAAATTATTGTATATTAATACCACGAACTAAATCTATAACAAACCATCTTAGTTCGTGATCAAGGTGTATTGATCAATAATAAACTTCTATATAAGCACTACTAGGTGTATCCGTACACTTCATTGTCCGAAAAACTGCCATCAAAATTAGATCAGGCCGTATAAACAAAATAAGCTCTACAATTTTATTTATTTAGATCATCGTATTGTCGAATACTTTACTGGAACGCCTAAACCACGATTAAATTGATTTAAATGTTTCAAAAATAAGCCCGTACAAACAAATCAACTTTTTATTTTTTATTTATATAGAGAGGTTGCTTTTACACTACCTACTATTGCTATAATGGCTACCAAATACAACAAATTATATAAACGTGAAAACACATTTTATAAGGTTTCAATCCTCTGAAATAATGCGAATTTTGAAAAATCGTGATGTCTCTAAAATGCACCCTACATGGTGGTATGAACATATCAACGAAAAAAATCCTACTACCTAAATTTAATATTTTTCTCTTAACCTAGGGTGACCATATTTAAGAAAATAAAATACAGGACAATATTTTAAATACAGGATAATATTTTTAAATAAATAATTATTTATTACACACACACTCACATATATATATATATAAATAAATGTTTTTGAATCGCGACAAAAGTATAATTTTTAAACTACCTATTATAGATTAAATTTAAACACATAAAAACATTATTTTGAAAAACATAAAATAACATAATGAAACTAAATTGATACGTTTTAACATTTCTTCAAGTCCTTTATTGATGCATATTATATACTTTACTTTCTAAAAAAACTTGTTAATTCATTTTACGATTAAAATTGATCTAATGGTATCCAAAAGATTTCTAGATTCTTACATTATTTTATTCAATAATTTTATTTCAAAAATTTTAAATCAACACTAAGTCAAAAAACGGGATTAATGTGGGATAGACTTGAAATTACGGGACAAAAAGCGTCCTGAGAGAAGTTTGTCAGGACAACAGGACACAGAGCCGAAATAAAGAACAATCCTGTATAAAACAGGACATATAGTCACCTTATCTTAACCCTTTTCCGAAAATTTAGACCTAGGTATAACGTTTTCAATTACCTCTTTAACCCTCAAAGAAGTTGAATTTTGGATAATTAGGTAGTTAATATTTTATTATTAAATCTCTAAAAAATTCAAACATGAAATAACGTATCCCACTTTACTCTTTTAACCCCCTTAGGAATTGAATTTTGTAAAATTCTTATTAGATCCCTACATTATTAAACATAATCACTGACCAAATTTCATAATCATAGCTCTAGTGATTACAGTTATGTGATTTTACCCAAATTAACTTCTTTAGGAGTTGAATTACACACCGTGTATGTGTGAAACGTCTACATCCGTATAAACGGTTGTCGTGTACACGGAAACCGTGTATGTGTGAAAAGGCCCTTATGGTGATTGGTGGTAAATAAATGATTCGACATTATTATTTATCGATATGAGTAAATTATCGAAAGAAAGGTATCGATACTTTACTGGTATCGTTAGTATCGCTACGTCCCTACTGGAGCGCAAAGACTATGCATAGATAATAAATACATGGGTACGACATTTATTGGTAAAACGCGGTCCTGTCTTCAGCTCTCCTTTATTAGTTAGGCAATTTGTTTACACCATGACATAGTTCATAGTTTACACTTCAATGTTTTATCTGATTTGTTGTTAATTTATCATCGAGATAAAGAAACACACTGGAGCCCATACTTCCTATCATAGAAACGTAAATAAAACGAGCCGCCGTGCTGCATCATACCCCCCCCCCACCGTACGGCAAGAAACGCAATACGTACACAGGAAAAGTATGATTCACTACTTTAAAACTACTAAGATGATTTTGTGTACTTACTGGAAATAATATGAAAATAAAAACAATATTTTTGTATGTTTATTTATTAATAATCAAAGTACATATTAATACAAATTTATACAAACTGAAATAGATACACTTCACTTGTCAGACTATAAGTAACTTAAAATGATTAGTACAAATATAATATGTGCACTACAAAAAAAAAAAAAAAATGCTTTTATTAATACAATATAAGTTTTTTGTATACTCATAAAAAATGTAAATACATATTAAAACAATAAAACTTAACATAATGTACTACATAAAAAATTGTTTCAAAACTTTTTTAAAATTAATTTAATATTGAAAAATTGAAGTCAACTGTTATTTTAATTTAATACATTTAGGTAATAATTAATATAGTATAAATGATAGATTTACATAAATTGTTTAAAAATATATGAATTTAAGAAATAATAATTGTTATACTCCAAGTTTATTATTTCAGACATTGAGTTTTATGTATATGTTTGTATCTATTAGGTATCCTAATATATATTGTAGGATACAGGTACCCAATTTATTAATTAATAGCTACTTTTATTAATTTCAAATTTTTAAATAATATTACAAACATATACATAAGACTCAATGTCTGGGATAATAAACTTGGAGTAAACAATTGTTATTATTTTTTAAATTCATATATTTTTAAACAAGATAACTTTTGTAAGTTTGTGTCAGAAAAGATTGATTTTTTAAAATTTCTTGCATATTAAATTGCTTCTCATAATGTCTCAGTCTAATTTTAATAAATTTTTGACAAATTTATATAAATAATGAAAATTTATGGCAAGGTGCACCAAAATCAACATCAGGAGGATGTGAATTTGAAAAAAAGAAAGAATTGCTTTTATTTAATATACTTTTCCTTGTACTTTCAATAATTAACAATTTTACATTTCTATGAAGATTTTTTTCTCTAACAACTATAATTTGAAACAATTTTTCAAGTTGTTGAATTATCAATGCCCTTTGACTCTTATTAGTACACCCAAATGCCGAACACGAATTACCATTTTATCTTTATAATACAGTAATAACAAAGAAAATCCAAAATATTTTTTAATTTATTATTTTTATAGCACAGTCTCAAGTATAGATTAAAAATAATTCAAATAATTGGCAAAAGAAATTCCGAACAACTGAGTTTAATGTCCGTAAAACTTGAAGAACTCGCTATTTTGAATGTTTAACATTTATCTTTTTGCCGTGCGGTGGTGGGGATGGTCGTTATCATGGCAGCGTTTTTTGTTAGGTGTTAGTGAGTGCCCGCTAATATTACTCTATAGGTGCGTTCGTTTTGGATGCTTACACGCTCACAGTGCGTTCGCTTATGCTCACGCTCACGGACCGTTCGTTTTGGAAAAGAGCGCTCATTAACGCTTCGCTTACGTTTCCAAAGCGAACGCACTGTGAGCGCTTGGGACGTGTTATCAGATATAATATTGATAAAAATTAATATTTTACAACTGACCACAAATATAAACTGTTTATATCTGTGCAACTAACAATAATTTCACGTTTTTTTTTTATAATTTGTGACTATTAACTTTTTTTAAATGTCGGTTACTGACGTTTCAGTGGCAAAAAAACCGTCCATCATGATACGATCGTTATTGGTATTTTAATTGGTAAATAATTTATAATTTCAAATAGTTTTGAAAAACGAATAAAAAATTATTTACCAAAAACGTCAAAAATATAAACTGTTTACATTTTTATCTGATAAACTGATAAGGTGTACAAACGCTTTCGCTGCACAACTAGTTTCGTATAAGCGTTTGTAAGCGCGGAACGATGACGTAGTGCTCAGATTCAATAACGTCACGGTTGTCGTGTGAGCGCTTAAATTGGCCAAAACGAACGCAGTATGAGCGCTCGTAAAGCGTTGTAAGCGTCCAAAACGAACGCACCCTATGGCGCGCTCCAGTCTTTGAACTCTATATGATAACATGGCTCCAGTGTATTTCTTTATTTCGATGGCATTTATACCATTCTTATCAATGCACAAAACATATTATTGTAATCACGAGCGTCTTGCGACAGTATGAACTTGGCTGCCGACTAACTTGGTGATTGGTGGGTCAATCTTCAGTTTCGACACTAGCCGTAGTGCGTACACCTGTTGGTAAAGCAATGTTCAGTAACTTTAGTACAAGTTTTTGGGAATATTCCGATCGGCCCGTGATCATTTTATAAAAATTAAAATTTTTTAATGATATAAAAAGTCGGACATCCTTCGCATCACGGATATTTTTCGCTCCTTGGGTCAGATACTCTTGGTGGATGTGTATAATTTAAAAAGAAAAGAAAAATCATATCTTCAATAAGACGATTCTGAACGAAGGAAGCTAATAATATAAAAAATAATATAATAGAGTATAAGGTCTATGCGAAAAACGAACAGATTTGATAAGCGCTACTCCCACCATCAAAGAGCAACTTTTTGACTCGTCCATTAATTTACATGCAAATTTCGTCAACTTTAACTTTACATAATACAGAAACTAATGGTCATAACCGGTCGAGTTTGGTATCAAAAGTTTTGTCATGTTAGTTGTTGTTGACTCCAGGTTGATATATTTCAAAGTTGTAAAAAAAAAATTAAAAAATTTTTAATGTGACTTCAAAATATTTAAAAAAAATCTTTTAATTCGCGGGAGTTGTGTACAGATTTTTTTCAATCCATTGATGAATATACTCATATATTTATGTATACTATAAATATATTATATAATATACTCGTATATTATCCAAAACAATAATAGAAAATATATAATAATATAGGATATTATATCTCAGTAGTTCAGTGTTAATACTATCACCACCAAAGTATAACGAGATATATAAATACACAAGCATTTTATACAATATATAAGTAGGTATATTCATGAGCAGATTCGAAAAAAATGTGCATATTTCCCGACTTTTTTAAAATAATTTGATACGACTTAAAAAATATTTTTAAATTTTTTTCACAGTTTTTAAATATATCAACCTAAAGTCTATATTAAAATAAAACTTGACTAATTATGACCTTTAGTTGGTGAGTTATGTCAAGTTAAAGTTTTCAAAAATTTCATGTAAAGTAATGAGCACGTCAAAATATTGCCCTTCAATGGTGGGGGTAGCCCTTATCAAATGGCTCGTTTTTCGTAACAATGGGAATATAGCGAGTCCGCGCTCCAGTATATTATTATTTATTATCTAGGTGTATTAAACACTTTTAAAGCTTAATGTAAAAAACCTTGGAACGCCACTGATTCTAATTACCATAGTTTGGTCCTATGATGAGGCTTATGTCACTTACATAATTTATTCATTCAAGATTTTGAATATAATATTTTTCTAATTGTGTATATTCTCATAATATGCCAAATTCGGTGGAAATTAGATTGATTCAGTTTCAACTTTGCTGTCCATTCACATTCTGCTCGAAGCATTTAAATGCAAGTAGATGACATTCGATATTACTGATATCTACTTGAAATTTACCTTTTTTCATTCTCACAGGTCTCTTTGAAAGTTCAACAATGACTCCAAGGGTTCTATTGATCGTCTCTATCTTAGTGCTGTCTACTGCAGTAATGATCTCGTTCTTCTACCAAAAATACAATGAAAAAAAATTACTTCAAATGTTTGAACGTAATACGAATCCTTCATCTTGTTCATTGTGTCTAGGAAATGACTCTTTTTGTAATACACTCAATTTCCAATTAGATCATACACGGCATCTGAGGCAACATTCTAGTTATTTGTTTATATTTCTCTCAGTGATGATGCTTTTGTATAATTTTTTGACAAACCAACAAAATGATCAAATATTCTTTGGCACTTTACAATTGTTCAATGATACTGTAGTTCATGCTGTTGCAAAGAGTCCTGGCCATTATTACTCTGAAATGTTCGAGCAAATGGTCAACAATTCCATTGATATTGATACAATAATTATCAATGATCAATGGCCCTTATTACCGTTAAGTACGGATTATAAGCGTAGCCTAATTATATGTTCAAAATATGACATACAAACCAATTCAATTCCCCATAAATTCCTCAGTTCAGTTGTTGATATCAATAATAGAAATAACCTACAGTTGTGGATAGAAGCATGGACAGCTGCACATTTAAGTGTTGAACTTTTAGTTCTGAAAGTGAGTGATTCTTTAGAAAAATATAAGTATAATCTTTTATATTAATTATTTTGAAATATTTAATAATAATTACATTGTCAGTATTTATACAGATATTAAATGGATATATTTATGTTCCTGGAATATATGGGATATGTGGTAGAGTTTATTTTGTTGAAGACTGTGGTCATACTTTACAGTATCATCTCAATATGTTGAATTTAAATAATAGATTATTAGTTGCCAAGGAATTACTCAAAATGGCTTTAGAGCTAACAGATGGCACGGCTCATCCAAATTATTCATTTTACCTCACTGATTTGACAGCAGATAATATAGCTATACAATTAGATGAAATATCAGGATTATTACTATCATTAAAAGTTATTGACTGGAGTGATGTTATTTTTGTGGTTCATGACCATAGCATGGACAAAAATGATAATTGTAAGTACCTATTATGAGTAAAAAAAAAGTTTATAAAATATTATACATTTTTTTAAATATAAATTATATTACTTATCATTGTGTCTTCATTAGTATCGATACATGTGAGTGAACTGGTGGATTGTGGAGAAGGATGTTTAACATATTCAAAAGAAAATATATGTCAAGAAAATCTTAGTGATCACAATGTCTATTCTGTTTGCAAAGTGAGTTTATACTGAAATGTATGATCTTTCTTTTGTCATTAATTTTTTTTTTTTCATTTGTATCTGTGTTTTTATTTTTATTTGTGTACAAGGTGCCCCAGTCAGTGATGGTTAAATGATTTTGTCATGGGGGAGGGGGAAAGAATTGCTAATCTTTCAAAATGCTCTTTGAATATTAAATTGGTTATTTTGCATTTTTTTTTTTTTTTTGACTGTAATATAAAATTTTAAATTTGAAAGTTAAGGTTCTAAAAAAAATATATGTTCTTGCTGTAACATAATGTTGTAGGTAATAGGAAAAAAAAAAGTTATTGCATTTTTCAAATCATACTGGGACACTCTATATGTACATTTTATACCGAGTCTTTCATTTTCTGCTTGTGATACCCTTCATTTGTTAGTCTTTTTCCAGTTTTTCCCATTGTGATCTTTAGATTGTAAAATATATGTTTAAAAATAATTTTACAGAATAACTAGGTATGTTTCAATAAAATAACCAAAACAAATCTTATCATGATTTGAATAACAAATCATTTGAGCACTAATTCTAACTCTAAATGCTTGTAAAAAAAATTTTATTGAACAAACCTTTTTGAAAATTTTACCAAGAATGGAAAACTTATGAGAAATTTATTAGTTAAATGTAAAGTAAAGTAAAGTTTAGACAAGAAAGCCGAACATACTTCGTACCAATATTCGTTGCTCTTCGGGTCAGATACTCTTGAAGGGTGCATATAATTTTAAATAAATGATAAATCATTTGTTCAATAAGACGATTCAGAATGAAAAAAGTTAATAATATAAAGGACAATGATAGTCATCATTTTCAACACACTCTCCAAGAGTATCTGACCCAAAGAGTGAAGAATATCCGTGGTGCGAAGTATGTCCGGTTTTCTTGTTTATATTTTACTTTTTTTCATCTAATAAATAAAGAAAAGGACAAAAAAAATAATGACAAAAAAGTATTATTTTTCTTTCACACTAAAATTTATCTATAAAACTGATCTAAGCATTTTTTTCTAATAGAATAATAAGAATAATTAATAGTAACATAGTAAAACCATTAGCTTTTTCGCCCTATTCAGAATCTATAATTGAGAATGATTATTAATTAATAGGTTCCATAGATTTAGGTCAGTGTTTCCCAAATTCTTTTTACACAACGCCCTTTTAATGTTTAAAATTTCCCACTGCCCCCTCCAATTAAATTTTTTTTAATTAGGTACCTTTTTTTATGTCCATATATTTTTAAAGTTGAATAAAGCTATCAGCATCAATGCAATAATTCTGGTCAGATAAAAAGTAATAAATCACATTAAATGTGTATTTATTATTAAGTATGACATCTATTTATAAGTATTTAATGACAAATTAAATATTACCCTCATATTTAATAATTTGTAAATTACGATTATGTGACTGCAAAATGAAAAATATTCACATTGAAACAGTCACTGCCGACTTTTATAATGCCCCTCAATCGAGCTTGTAACATCAATGCCCACTTTGAGAAACACTGATCTAGATAATACTTTTTTCATTGTGAGGCTTTTATATTTTATCCAATTTATTTTTAACTCTTGATAAAAATAAATTGTACTTTTATTTATAATTAAACAATATTATTGTTATCCATAATTGGTACTATTAATTGTGTTACAATAAAAAAATATACTATACAAACAGCTTAGCTAATTCTTCAGTATTTTCTAAATATCAAAAAAGCCATACATAGTTCGGACGATGAGTATTCTTCGCACCTTGAGTGGGATTCTTCTTCTATTGTTTATCTATCGATAAATTTTTGTAAAGTTTAGATCAAAAAATGATGGTTTCTGAGTTTATTTTTGTCAAATTTCAGGTAGTTTTTCCCTCCCAAAAACTGAAGAATTGAGAAATTCAAAAAATGATCTCTCTAAAGTACCATCTAGAGACAAATCCAGTTTCAAAAAGTTGCTGATCGAAACTTTTTGACAAGTATTTCCATACGAAAAAGTGTTCACAGAAAAAAAAATATTGTTGTAAAAACACTAGCTTCTTCGCTCCCCTCAGTATCTAAAATTAATATTTACAATACTTATTATTATAATAATACAAATGAACAGCAAGAAAAATAATTATTACTAACTTTTCAAAAATTTGATATTCCTTTGCTCCTTTTTTGGAATTTATATACATATACATATATATATATATATATATATATATATATATATATATATATATATATATATATATATATATAAAACTATTTTTAAA
>JAIPRM010000301.1:0-25655 GCA_025469315.1 Stegophylla sp. TES_Ste_2020 | reverse complement strand
AAAAAAATGTTCGAAAAATGTCCAAAATTTTTTTTCACATTTTCAAAATTTTCTTGCGCCAAAATCTTTTTTATATGATTTTCTATCTATGTTTAAATTTTCATAAAATTCTGATCAAAAAATGATGATTTTCGAGTCGTTTTTGTCAAATTTTGGGTAGTTTTTTCCAAAAAAAACATTGAAGATTTGAGAAATTCAAAAAATGACCTCGCTAAAGTACAATCTAGAGGCGGATCGGGTTCCAAAAAGTTATTGATCGAAACTTTTGGACAAGTATTTCTATACGAAAAGTTGTAGAAAAAAAAAAAGTAAACATCATTGTAAAAACACTAGCTTCTTCACTTCGCTCAGAATCTAAAAAATAAACGTCATTGTAAAAACACTAGCTTCTTCACTTCGTTCAGAATCTAAAATGTGAACAAAATGAAATCTTGTTTTGTATTTAACACAATAATTGTATTGTTATAATATGCGACACAGCTAGTTCATATACCTCTGCTTATTATATTGCGACGTTCGAACATAGTATTTTATGCATATGTGCGATTAATAATTAATTATGTGGTAGCATGGTGCTGCGCGTACGCCTGCCAGCTTCGACCGACAAAATATGTGCACGTGGTGTGCAGTGTGACACGGAAGCTATCATTAATTACCTAGTTTACGCGTAAATGACGGTACGAAAACTGTATAAAGGGCACCGGACATTAGCTGGTGTAGAGCGGTGCTCGAATTGGGTAAAACAAAACATTGGAACTCAATAACCAACTTTAAAAATTGCGTTACAAGTAGCAAATTAATTTAAACAGAAACGGGGACCTTTACCCCCACCCCCCACCCCCCACCCCGCATAAAACAAACACCTATGAAAACAAACTAGTAATCACGCATGTAAGATTTTCATATTAAATTTGTAATTTCAGCATAAATATTCATTGATAAAAATATAAAAATATGCAGTCATTGCCACTTTTTCATTTATTTTCATTTTCCGATCGGTACTGGGTACATATTAACATACTCGTTCCTTTTTGAATTTCTTTGAAAAACGTAGTGTAGGGACGGTGAATTAAATAAAATGCTAGTAAAAGACCTCCCTAGGGATCCCTCCAAATTCCAACACTGGCCTATTGGCAGACAAAATTGTGAAATCGTTAGACCAGTGGTTCTCAACGGTGGCGATATCGCCCCCCCTCCCAAGATTTACAAATTTAAGAATAATTTATTGAATATTCAACCAATAAGATATTTAGAGCCAGTTCAACTTTTAAAATGCCAGTTCTGTATAATATTATAAGTAGTTCTTCTTTTTTTTTTAGGGAGCGCTGAAAAATATTTTAATTTTCAAAGGGCTGGTGACTTTAAAAAGGTTAAGAACCACTGCGTTAGACAAACACACATCGATCGGTCACTAAGTGCACCAGCTATAAGGAACCCAGAGCTTAGTAAGGGCTAGTTCATATGAGAAGCGTTAAACGCGCGTTTTTAGTCAGTGTTCACATGAATTACAGATTTTACGCGTTTAAGCGTTTCAAGCGAGCGTATAACTATAGTCAGTCGTGTTTTTTATTCCGGCGAAGATGGACGTAGCAGAAGCTGTATGCTTATGGACCTTATATAGACGAATGCGTCGTAGGCGGAAAAATAGGAAATACTGGGTTCATCCTATTTTAAAAAACAGACTAAGTACAAGCTTGTACATCACGCTGTATCCAAGTTTAAGAAATTTTCCTCTGTACAACCTTCTTCAGAAAAAATGAGTACTATTTCTTCCCAGGCATTTCTTTTTATTATTTTATTTGAATAATCACGACTGGTCGTGTCCCAGATCGAGGGCCTTTTTTCGATTTCATCGATGAAAAATTCATTATTGAATTCTTCCATTGTAGGCGAAAAACGACGTAACGCCTCGAAAAACGCGTTGCAAATGAACACGTCAATGCAAACCTGTACAATGTTCAAAAGCGCGTCAACTTGCGCTGACGCGCGTTACCATGTGTACAGTTAATAGCAATTAATAGTAATTGTTAACGCGCGTTTAACGCTCTCCATGTGAACCTAGCTTAACGCAAACGGGACTTTTTATGGGAGATTTCCGATTAAGAAAATTACTTCCACTTCGTTTTGAATTTTGTGCAGAGCGAAGGAACTAGTCGTTTTACATTATGTATTTCATTTCTTCTTCTTCTTCTTTCTCTTAACGTAAACACTTTATTTACTCGAAACGATGCTCGGATCAGTAGGTGCCGGTAAAGAATTGTGTTCGCAATTTCGCACGGTACTTTAGAGAGGTCGTTTTTCGAAATGATCTACAAATTTTAAAAACAAAGGAAAACTACCGAAAATTTAAGTAAAAATGATAAGATAAACGAGATTATCATAAAATCTATTTTAGTAGGTCCCTTTGTTACTTCATTTCATTTCATTATTTTAAGAATTTATTACATACTTGCTTTTTTTTTTAAGTTTAATCAAGTCTTAAATATAACAGCTATAAATTTCAAAACATGGCCAAATTGGTCATACTCACGAGTAATTAAATGTAAATCCATCCAAGAATATCTTGCCCGATCAGCGAAGTATGTTCATGATATGAAGTAGTTTTAGACTTTAAGTGTGAAACAGTGTATTAGATTCATAATAATTAGATTATTTTTTTATATCTATTATCAGTTATCACTTATTGATTATTTTTGAGTAGATATTAAAAGTAATGCTAAAGTACCACTAAATATATAAAATATTATATGTATAGTAATTTTGTATAATCGCGTTAAAAACTATGGACTAAAATATTATGATTTGTTAATCAAACAAAATATTAATGACAATTGACTATAGTAAAATAACACTGATTTTCACAAACATATTATATCATGATTAATATTATTATGATGATACAAAATAATTATTATTTATCACTAAGACTGGTAAAATAGAAATCATTTTTAATTTAAATTTTTGCTGTCCGAGGACTATGCTGCAACGAGGGAGGTGTGACAGTGAATGGCGTGATTATATATTTGTTCCTGGGGGGGGATGTATGTATTTTAAAAAACTTTTTTACAACTATCAACTAACAACAATACTTTTGGTGGGTGTGTTGAAAATGATGACTGTTATTGTTCTTTATATTATTAACTTCCTTTGTTCAGAATCGTCTTATTGAAGAAATGATTTATCGTTTATTGAAAATTCTACACGCCCACCAAGAGTATCTGACCCGAAGGGCAAAAAATATCCGTAGAGCGAAGTATGACCGACTTTCTTTTTATATTTACATCTTAGTATTGAAAATAGTTTTATGAAAATCTCGTCAACAAAAAATTTTACTTTTTTTATTCAACTATTCGATAGTTTTTCCTTACGCTTGGAAAATCTTTAAAAATATAAGAGAAATATTACTCCTTTAAAGTAAAAACTAGAAAAAATGACTGATGTATCGATTAGATATATAGCTTTTAGACCAAATGTAATTTGGTATTGCCGGAAAATATGATAACACATATAACAAAAAATACTAGGTACTTCATTGTATAACCAATTATTATACATTCTTCGTTTCACTCAGAATATAAATCTCCCTCATGGTCTCGTCCACTCCCTTAATTACGCCCCTGGTGAGTGTCTAACCCCCAATGGTGATCCTTTGACTCAACTGTTGCTGGTAGTTCGCGACAACAATACGTCATAATTAGTATTTTCTTTTTAATACATGATATTATTACATTGTCACACAACGAAACATTTTACATTACGACTGTCGTGCACAGTCGATTACCGATAGTTTACCAGTGTTGAGTTCTAGGTTAACTGTGTCTAATTATGCAATAATTATTATTATACGCTTCTCTGTGTTATCAAAGCGCAAATCAAATGTTTTAATTCATAGTCACGCGCTTAGCGTTCGACTCGACGACGTGGTCAAAGAACTCTTATTGTTTGAGTAAGGATGAAAATCGTCGAAAATCAATGAAGTTCTAAAAATATTACAGTCGTGAAAAGATATTTACTTAGGTACACATCAATATCCGGTTGTTGGAATGTTTCTGTTCGGTAATATCACTCATTTCAACTTTGACGACTAATCGATTAAGTCGCTATTCGCTGTACATATTTTTTTATTATTTCACATAAAAATACATTTGATGAATTGAAATGAAACAATTATCACAACGGTATAGTGTACTCAAAAGTCCAATTAAATCAAAAACTATAAAGAAAGGGGAATGAAAGAAGGGAGGGATAGAGAGAGGACATTTTGAAAAACATTTATTACTTTTAGCTTATTTGAAAAGTACTATTCGAAAAAAGTCACCTATTATTTTTGTTATTTGAAATATATTATTAGTTAATTCATTAAATAAGAAGCCTTTAAGAAGAAGACCTTTGAAAGAATTTTCACTTTTATAAGGTTTTTTTAATTTAATGTGATATGACACGCGAAAAAACCTCTCGATATAACTAGGTACCTACGTAAATTATTAATACCAATTAATTTTCGATACTTGAGCCAGCAATTTTTTAAAAACGATTCTATACGCTGTGTTTACCTTATCCACACAAAGGTTAATACAATTTCCGAAACGTTCCATCTCACTTGTAATTAATTAATATTGACAATATTAGTGTTTTATTTTTAGTTTACATTAAATACACGTTTTCAAATTAAAATTGCATCGCTTAAACGGAAAGAACAATAAATTAACATAAATATTAGAACTCTAATAAATTTATACATTGTGTTTATATATAATGTCCACGTGATTTTCAACCTAATACCTAAATTCTATTCGATTGTTCTTTAAAACAATATTATTTACATTATACTCAGGTCAATGACATTTCTACTTAGCAATTTTTTTTTTTTTTTTATATATACAATTTAAAACAAAATGAACACTACATTATTATGAAAGAAAATAGATTTACGATATTTTTTATCTACATATTTTTTTTTTAAAAAAGTTTTATTGGTTTCTTAAACGCAGTCGCAACTACTTTTTACTTAATATTCTGAAAAAGAATACTGTTTTGTTTTTTTTTTTTTTTTAATGTTGATATTTAAAAGTTTCTTTTTGGCGAAAAAATAGTACATGAGATGTAAAAATTTAAGTATGGAATAACAATATTGGATGAGCAGAGGTAATGGTTAACGGGGTAAGCCCACCTAAGCTCAAATATCAATAACTTTGCTTGATAATTAAAGTTTGAAATTTCTTTTGTAAGTAACTTTAAACTAAACTTGTAAGTATATTTAATACAAAACTAGGGAAATAACTAAGAAGTAACAACAAATTTTAATAATTTTAATATTTAAAAGTTAATCTTACTGGTTTATTATTGTTATAACTACATTAAAAATTAAAAATTCACTTTTTCAACTATACAACGTTCTTGTTTTTCAACGCAAAATAAATTTTAGTTACTTTTAGTAGCTTTTAGGTTCATCTTTATTAAAATCTTTCAACACCACATAATACACTTTTAACAATATTTTAATGAAAATAACAATTTTACAGTTATGGCAAAATAAAAACAATTAAATGTAACATTTTATGATTACTATCATTGCTAGTAGTTTTAATAAGACAAAATGAATTTGACTGTAAAATTAAGCCGATTCAAATGCTATTGTCATATTTGAAAATAAACAAAACTTTGAAATTTGATAGCGAGCCATAATTGAAAAATATGAATAATTCTTATTGTCAAGAAAAAAAACCGTAACACGAATTCCGGTTATCAAATATCTACTGAAAAATGCGATAAACATTTAAATTGTTCAAAAAAAACAATAACAATAACAAATAATTTTATTCGAATAATAAAAAATTATAAAACGACGGAGTTGCAGAAGACGTGAAACGTTACGGTAGGTTATTCGTATAAAATATTCAGATGCTTGTCATACATAATATGGTCCGATATCAATCAATATTGTGCTTTCAATCTGACGCGTTAGAACTTATAACAATAGATAATAGTAAAGAACATTAATAATAACATCGCACCTACTCGAGATCTTACAATATAATATTACTGTAGTATATAAAAAAGCACTTTATAGTTAGGCGAACAACGTTCGTGATTCTTACGTCAAAAACCTACAGCCACTACTAAACAGGTGTCCAAGGTCTCCAATAGGTGGTGTCCGTGCGAGGAAAAATGTGTTCGAATGTAATTATCAATTGTTCGAATGTATTGAATTGGCAGTGGATGATGATGATTGAAAATAATAATATCGTATTTTTTTTTTTTTTTCATCTTAAACTGTATTAAATATACGTTTTGAGCGACGCCGGAGAACGAAAAATCCGGATGTACTTCACACAACGGGTGGGATTCTCTTGACGGGTGTATTGAATTTTAAAGAAACGATAAATCTTTCTTCAATAAAACGATTTTGAACGAGGGAAGTTAATAATATAAAAAATTAATAAGAGAAAAAAATATTAGAAAAATGTCCAAATTTTTTTTTTCACATTTTCAAAATTTTCTTGCGCCAAAATTTTTTTTATATTATTTTCTATTTATGTTTAAATTTTCATATAGTTCGGATCAAAAAATGATGGTTTCCAAGTTGTTTTTGTCAAATTTTGGGTAGATTTTTCCAAAAAAAAAAAAAAAAATGAAGAATTGAGAAATTCAAAAAATGACCTCTCCTAAAGTACAATCTACAGGCAAATTCGGTTTCAAAAAAATACTGATCAAAACTTTTTGACAAGTATTTCCAAACGAAAAATTGTACACAGAAAAAAAAATTAACTTCATTGTAAAAACACTTATTAAACAATTATTAAACGTAAAAGTTCACATTAAAACCGTCTGCCGAACCGATATTATTGATATCAGAGCTATCCAATAACAATATTACTCGATATCTACAAAGTAAGTATTAACGAACCGACTGTCAATCTTTTAAATAAAAATAATTTCACCCGCAGTCCAACGAGTTCGTCAAGTGCGCGGTAATGAAATCATATTTTGTAGTGGCGATTAGTTACAACCGTATAGGTCTCGAAATAAAAACGTGCAATATTATTTATACCGAACGATAATGAACATGACGTTTTTATTATAGTACGTTATTTTATACAATACATGATTTTAAACCGTTTTTATATTATCTGTACGAGAGGTTCTCAACATTTTTCCAATCGTGGATCACTACTTTACAAATAGTAAAAGACTACGGACCATGGTCATACGTGAGGGAGATTGTAAATCCACCAAAATGTATTGAAAAGTAGAAAAAATGATGAATTTTTCTTTTTTTGCTTGCTAAACATTCTAATAAAAATTGATAAGCAAAAATAAAAATAGTCATTTCTTTCAAAATTTACGGATTTTTGCCCTAAAATATTGTTCCAGTAGCAAATTTTCTATGGATTAATCAAGGTTTTGATTCGAAATATCAAAAAACATATTTGCATTTTTTCTGGTACTTACTGCAGAATTGTTTACTACTAAATCGAACGGTATATTAAAAATATTGAATAATTAAGCAAATGAAACATGTTATATATTTGTATATTAAACGATAATGTGTCGTTGAATGTCACTGATGAAGATTTAACCATATAAACTTCTTATTAACACGAGTACGATTAAATTATAATGGTAAAATTTCAAATGGAATGAAATCATTTGGGGGTCAAAGGCGAAAAATCACTAAAATTTAAACACCGTTGTGCAAAATCATTTTTACTGTGTAGCGAGTACGGTAGTAAACAAAATATATTCAAAGTCACAGTAAATTATGCACATTCGTATAAAATACATGTGTGTTGAGTATTTATTCTTTTGACCGACGTCGTCGCACCGTCTCAACGGAGTCGTCATCTCGTAAATATTACCCACTTATTGAAGGGTCTCTGTAGTCGCATTTTTTTTTTTTTTCACTCAAAAGATATAATACATACATGTTTTCTAAAAGAAAATAATATTAACGTAATAAGTGATTATTATTATACGTCCTACTTAGATGTGAAAGACCTTTACTACTGCTCTTCTATAGTTATGGAATATAAATAACAAAAATTGGAAGAGACATGTTTGTTTTTAAAAATGTTCTCATTACTTAAAACATCAAAACACATTCGGTTGAAAAAATATTTTTTCACCACCTACACGATTACGTAAGTTATTAACTAATATACTATGAGTTATATTTTAAAATGATTGTATCGAAAGAGAAACAATAACAATAATAATGATTCATCGACAGAACCATACAAAATGTATACACCTATAAACTACGTTTTTATTATTATTTATTGACTCTTTTTTATCATTTGCCGCATTGGTAGCGGATTAAAAAGAAAATATATATATATATTTATAGTCATATCCGTTGTATTTTATACGCATTGTGTTAATTTTAAGTGCTCTTAACATAAATAATGAGGAATATATAGATTAAAAGTATACCAGTTTATTTTTAACTTAATATAACTCACACGTTTTAACAGTAGGTAACACAAGTTTCAAAAAAATGACAGTTCACGAGTTACTGCGTTAACTGAAATTATAAAGTACCTATGTGTGTCGCATGATTAATTTGTGACGAACTTTGTACTACTTTAACTAAAAATTAAATTAAAAATTATAATTTTTTTAAATATTTTTTTGATAGAGTACCTATAAAACAACACCTGTGTGTATAGCTTATGTTCTAAATACAAACACGGTTTAAATTTTGAATATTAAACTCCGAATTTTTTATTTCAAGTATCAAAAATCAAAACAAAAAAAAATAAACAAATAAATGGATTTGATAAAATTGTTTAGAATGATCGATAAATGGTTCGAAAAAAATAATAATACTTTCATACTCCCCTCAACAAAGCTTCCCATCCATCATTATACAAAAATAAAAAGCTGGACATACTTCGCATGATGGGTGGGATTTTCTTGACGGGTGTATTGAGTTTAAAAAAAACGATAAATCATTTCTTCAATAAAACGATTCTGAATGAAAAAAGTTAATAATACAAAAAATAAATGAGAAAAAAAATGTTAGAAAAATGTTTTTCACATTTCCAAAATTTTCTCGCGCCAAAATCTTTCTTATATTATTTTCTATCTATGTTTAAATTTTCATATAGTTAGGATCAAAAAATGATGGTTTTCGAGTCATTTTTGTCAAATTTTGTGTAGTTTTTTACAAAAAAAAAATTGAAAAATTAAGAAATTCAAAAAATGACCTCTTTAAAGTACCATCTAGAGGCTAATCCGGTTTCAAAAAGTTGCTAATCGAAATTTTTAGATAAGTATTTCCATACGAAAAGTTGTACACAGAAAAAAAGAAATAAACGTCATTGTAAAAACACTAGCTTCTTCACTTCGTTCAGAATCTAAAACCATTTGGGAAATAAAGCTTACGCGTGATGTTGGAAATTACCGATTCCGACCTGAAGTTGATTAATGACGACATCGGTTTTGCGAGGCGGTGATTCGGTCTGTCCAAAATGTTCAAAAGCGACACAAAGCTCAACAAGTTTCGCGGAACGCGTGTGGAAATTTGATTAATTACGTGAATTAGTGCGTATATAACGATTAGACAGATCCCTTTTCATACTTCCCCTCCCCCATTGTTTTCTAGAATGCGACCAGAACGTATGCACAACCTGTTGAGTTACAACTTGAACATTTCGATACATTCGGCTCCGGTCAAAATCATATTTAAAAGCAACCATCACGAGAATAAAGCACTTGCATTTTCTCACGTCGCGATAAGCAAATCGAGACGATTACAGAATTCTGTAATGTTTACAAACTATTACTACCACTGTGCATCGTTTTCTTTTTTTTTTCTTCTTATTATTATTATTTGGCTTATAATATCTTATCCGACTATATGAATTTCATACGACTAGCACAAGCGCGTTGGCAAAAATACACATTTTTTTAAAATAACTGCATTGTGAAATTTAATAAAATATATAGATATCTTTTTTTTCGTAAATTCTTTAATACCTAACTGTAATAACAAATCTTACAAAAAAAAAAAAAATTAAATAGATAATTAGTCGTAAAAAGATAAGAACGTTTAGTAAAATAAAATAATATTTATAATAATATTTTTATGCGTACACATAAAAATTGTTAAAAAAATCCTATTTTTAGATTCTGAACGAAGTGAAGAAGCTAGTGTTTTTACAATGATGTTTATTTTTTTTTTCTGTGTACAACTTTTCGTATAGAAATACTTGTCCAAAAGTTTCGATCAATAACTTTTTGAAACCCGATTCGCCTCTAGATTGTACTTAAGAGAGGTCATTTTTTGAATTTCTCAATTCTTCAATGTTTTTTTTGGAAAAAACTACCCAAAATTTGACAAAAACGACTCGAAAACCATCATTTTTTGATCAGAATTTTATAAAAATTTTAACATAGATAGAAAATCCTATAAAAAAGATTTTGGCGCAAGAAAATTTTGAAAATGTGAAAAAAAATTTTGGACTTTTTTCGAACATTTTCTTCTATTATTAACTTCCTTTGTTCAGAATCGTTTACTGAAAAAATGATTTATCGTTTCTTTAAAATTTAATACGCCCGTCAAAAGAATACCACCTGTCGTGCGAAGTATGTCCTGCTTTTTATTCACAATATCATTCTGTACATCCTTTTGTTAAATATGCAAAACGTTAAAATACTTCTGTTAATACTTTGATGTACAACGTACATAAAAGAACAAAAAATAAAAATACAATATTAATCGGTCTAATTGGGTTGCGATAATCAATTATTCGACAACTTGATTTGTATGTTAATTGCATTTGATCGTTAAGTGAGTCAAGTATTTTCTTTCTTTTATAAATGCCTATATATTACAGATATTTAGGACTTACAGGCTACAGTTTTATTTCAACTTGTGTAAAACCAAATTAACGTGACTAATATCAAAATAGTTTTTGTTTCAATTTTATTTTGTCAGGATGCCTTATTCCACGGATAGTCAAAATTTTACAATATTTAAATATATATTTCATAATTTTTTAATACTTTTTTCCTTCAAATTTGTTACACAAGACAATCAAAATGTTCTTAATATTTCAAAACAAAACTGAACGGCAATTACTGACAGAAGTGTTTTGTAGATTGAAAAGTTTCTCTTTACCTCAACATACGTGTAGGTGCATATTTGAAATATGTTATATCGTTTCAAAAAATGCAAATAAATATACAAAAAATAGAAAAATGAAAAAAATGCACCAAAAATATTAAAAGTGACTGTAAATTGAAAAATTCTCAAAAAAATGCAAAAAATGCAAAATAAAAATTGTACCATTAGATTCAGTATTTCATTAATCAAATTTCTGTAGAGACAAGCAACACATCAGAGCAAAAGAAAAAAAGATGCAAATGCATCAAGTTCCGAGCCCTAATTATTATCATCAGGAACGTAGACTTTAGATTCTAGAATATTGTGGCTTAGACCTAAGTCTAGTATTAAATAACAATTCAAATTTAATAATTAAAATTACTTACCAATACTTATATTAAATTCTTCTCGTTCCATTTTCCTTAACTGTTTAAAAACAGTTTTATTTTTGTACTGTTGAGGCTGTTTACTTTATAACTACTCTTTGTGTAATGTATTAATATTATTTTTTTCGACATATTAAGACTTTTTTTTATATTATTACCATTATTGTTTTTGACAGTTAAAAAAATAGAGACACTTGTTAGTAAAGGGATTTAAGTCTATCAACAGCTGTTGTGATTTTGCAGCAGAGAAGTATAAGTATTATAGTACACAAATTACCATCATTAGATAATATAGATAGCGTTTTTTTTTTTGTGAGGGAGGGGGTTAATAACTTGATAGTAGATTAGTTTACTAATTTCTTTACTGCCCAAAAAAATTGAAAATTTGTAATTTAGCTGTATGCTTGACTTAGATTTTGTAAAAATGTGGCTTATGTACCCCTTGAGTTCTTGGTACCTTATTTAGAATCACTGATTACTTAAAAATTAATTTGCAATATAATTTGTATGTTAATATGAATATGAAATGTATTATGATACAGAAAATGGTTTAAGATCTGTTAAAAAAATAATTTGTTTTGGTTGATATTTTAAATAAATAATTGTAAATATTGTGTTTGTATTTATTGATAGAAGTCATCCATCATGACATAATTTTTAATGTATATTTTTTGATGATATTTCATTAATTTATCACATTTTATCTACAGTAAGATTTAAAATAAAAATTAATTAGTTGTTATTTATTTATTAGAGGAAGAAAAAGAAAAACAACAAAAAAAGGATAAAGAGAAAAAAGTTGAAGAAGACGATGAAGATAATAGTGATAAAGAGTCTGATCAAAATCGAACCAAATTAAAAGCTTCTGATATCTATTCAGATGATAGTAATTCTTCAAGTGATTCAAATTCAAGTGAATCTGTAAAAAAGGGACGTAACTTTTTAGATTCTGATTCAGACACAAAGTAAGAAATGAAAACAAATAACTATTCATATTAAAATGAGTTAAAATTAAATAAGTAGGTATCTCATTAATATCTTTATTCTAGCGAGAAAAAGGTTCAATACATTACAGAACGAGATGAATTGAATAAAATAAGACTATCAAGATTCAAAATGGAAAAGTAATTAATGTTCATAATGTTTATAAACATAAATATTTAATTAAAATTTTTACACTTCTAGATTTGTACACTTGCCAACATTCAAGAAAACTGTTATTGGGTGTTTTGTTCGTATTGGCATTGGAAATTATAATGGAGTACCTGTTTATCGAGTACAACCATATAACAATAATTTATTTATAATACATTAAAAAATTGTAATAATATTTTATATTTTGAAGGTTGCTGAAATTTGTGATGTTTGTGAGACAGCCAAAGTGTATCAATTAGGAAATACTCGTACTAACAAAGGATTAAGACTCAGGTACATCTACATAGTTAAAAAATATTTTAATTTTATTAATTTGAGTTATTATTTTAGACATGGGACTAATGAAAAAGTATTTAGACTGGAATTTATAAGTAACCAAGAGTTTACAGAGGCTGAATTCATTAAGTGGAAAGAATTATGTTATAAAAATCGAATTCCATTGCCTACTTTAGAAGAACTTGATATTAAAATAAGTGATGTAAAAGCTGCATTGGCATATCAGTTCAAAGAAGAAGATGTTGAAAAGGTAATTTTGATAAAAAAAATTAATTTGAAAAAATTTTAATAAGATTATGTTTAGATTGTTCGTGAGAAAGAACGTTTTAAAACTAATCCTCATAACTATGCAATGAAAAAAACCTCATTAATGAAAGAAAGAGATGATGCTCAAGCATTGTAAGTATTAATTAGTTTACACTTTTTAAATTTGTATTGACACTTAACCAATATCCCTATAATCTATATTGATTTATTAAATTGTTGTTTTATCTCATGCATTTTAATATGTTTGGCATGGAGTGTTCTTTATTGAGGCCTGCTTTCTATCATTAAGTCATTCTTAATTCTCTGTTAATTAATTTACTATATGTTATAAAGATTCATCTACCTTCAACTATTCACCGCATGATTTTCCCAAAGTAGCCTAAACATTATGTAGTTTCAATTTAATATACTTAGACAGTTCTTATTCTCAATGTACTGCATTTGCCGACAACTTTGGTATGATTTCTTTGTGTTAAGATATTAATAAAATAAGGCTTCAAGGTTCTTCAAAACAATATAGATAAACTCCAAAAATGTATTTTAAATAATATTATTGTGATAATTGACTTATATTAAATTATTTGATGACCTTTTTTTTTTTTATATGTATATAAAGAGGAAAAGTAGAAGAAGTTTTAAAAATTGAACAGCAATTGTCTGAATTAGAAGAGCGAGCCAATCATTTAGACAAAATGAGAACAAGCACAATATCTAGTATAAGTTATATAAATGATAGAAATCGTAAAAGAAATGTAGAAGAAGCAGAAAAAGCCATATTGGTAAATTTTAAGATGACATATTGTACATCTTAAAGTGGAAAAATATTAAATTGATAAAAATTTTAGGAAGAACTCAAAGCTAATAAGGGGAAAAAAATAGATGACCCATTTACGAGAAGAAGTACAAAACCTTGTATGAAATTCAGAGCAAAAACTAATTCTGGTTCTGAGAGTTCCAATGTTACGGAAGTTGAAGAGTCTTCAAAAAATGATACTGATTCAAATGATACTAAAGTGAGTATAGTTAATATTAGAATTTTGTTGATAATTTGCAATGCAGTGGCATATTTTACTATGGAGAAAGCATAATTTATTTAACACATTTAATGATACTTCTAGAACCTATATTTTAAGACTGTCATGAAGTTCTAACAGAAAAGAAAAATAAGTATGATTATTCAATCTTTTTAGTAAGATTTAATCTATATCAGTAGTTCTAAAATGATATTACTACTACTATTACAAATTTAAAATAATCGGTCATTTAAAAATTATGTTAATAAGCATTTTTACCAATTTTTCTATAAATCATTATATTAGTATAAGCTGGCCATTCCAAAGGTTTACATAACCATAACCGATAACTTTGGTATTATATTATCTCTACAATGATCACGATGACAATAAATGTAATAAAACATTTATTAGATGTTCAATGTGTTTGCCACTAAAGAATTTGATGGTCATTTCAGAGTGGATTGCAATTTCCCAGTAGAAAATTTCCAGTCTTTATTGTAAATATCTATATTGTTATATTGTTAAACAGTGGTACCTACACAGATTTTTATAAATGCATTTTGACTTTTCTGCACTATGTTTTGAACATGATTTAAAAATGCTTCTTTAAGTGGCTAAACTAATTTTTTACACATCAAAGACTCATAAATTAGGACTTATAAAACATTTTTTTATTTTTACTTTTATCATGATAATTAGTATTCTGGAGTTTTAGGGTACCAATTGTATATTTTAAATAAATTATTTTGTAAAAGAATGGTTCGTATTATTTGCAAAATCAGAATGAAGAAGAATAAATGTAAAATATGGTGAGATCACTAAGAATATTTTTGATAATTTCTAATATTTCTTTTATGACCGCAAATTGTATTGAAATTTTGTAGTTTTAAGTGATTATTATTATTATATATATTTTTTCAATCATAACTGATTATTAGCTTTTTAAACGATAAAAAAAAGTTGAATTCTGCTAAAGAGGTATCTGTCCTCTAAATCACCTCCGTAAATATGCTACTGACATAATGATCCATTAAAACTAATATTTATCAATTATTCTAGAATGATGATGGTGGTTCAAAAACTAATTCAATGAAGTGTGATGATTTATATGCTGTACATGATTTTGATATTGATTTAAATATACAGTTACCTATTTAGGTACCTCAAAAAAATAAAAAAAGTAAGTTTTAATTTGTAAATATTTAAATATTATTATTATATTATATTATAGAATATTTTATATTTTTTTGTTTGTCTTTGATTTTTAAAATTTACAAAATTTAAATTAAATCAATATTTGTTTTGATATTTATATATGATCTCAAAAGCAAAATATTTTTTGATTATACTTGATCTATAATCATAATGTAAAAATATATTCAAGAAATAAAATTAAATATATTGAAGGAACTATTTATTTTTTAAACCGCACATGAACATCTAAATTTATGCATAAACCGATTATGTTATTTCATAATTTTTTTTTTTTTTAATTTTCTTAATGTTAAGATTAAAAAAAAAAAAAAAAGATAGTATTTAAGATGCTTTTGTCAAATTTTGAGAAAACCATTAGAAAATTTAATTATTGACCTCTCAAAAACACCATCTATAGACAAATTATTATTCAAAAAGTTGCTGATCAAAATTTTTGGACAAGTATTTCTATAAGAAAAATTGTTTAGAGAAATGTAAAAACATTAGGTTCTTTGCTCCACTCAGAATCTAAAAATAGTACTTTAGATCAATTAATTTTAATTACGATATTAACAAGATGTTTTAATTTTATGTTATTTAGCAAAAATGGTCAAGTGGATTGTCTCTAATGCTATATTATTCAACCCCATTAAATTTAATATTTGAAAAAATTGTATTATAATTCGGGCTTATACAATCAATCTTGTTAAGCCTTATTAAACTGTAGATAATTTAGAATTTTGTTATGAGGTAATATGATTCAATAATATACAGAATTCGATTTAACATATAGTTTAAGGTAAAATATATTATTATATTTTTTTTTTTTTGCATTTTTCATTTAAAGTGTACAATATTAATAGTTTTAATTAATGTCCCTTTAAATATGAATGTGTATTTTTGATAAGATATTTTTGAAAATCAAAATTTCAAAAAAAAAAATATTCAATTTATTATCTCTATTAAAATGGTTTAAAATAAAACAAAATTCTTCAGGTTTACAGGTCACTTTTATAATTTTGTATTATTTGTATTCAATACTTTGATAACATACTTTATGTAGCTACATGTTACAAATTATATGGATTCTTTAAATCATCAACTTTACATTTACTGTTCTTTATTTCATATTTACTTTTTGGCCCTCCATTTATAAAGTCTGTCCACCCCTGATTATGATATGTGTAATACTGTAATTATGTATGGTAATTAAATTTAAAAGGAAAACTCTTTATTTTATTCTGACTTGTGACGATTTAAATTTTTATTGTATAACCTAGGCACTTTAAAAGTTGGACTTTAAAAAAATGTATGTTGTATATTATTTAAGAAAATTTTGTATTTTTTTTTTACTCAAACAGCAATGTTTATTATTTAAGCACAATAAAACTTTAATTGTAAAAATATTAATTATACACTTCTGAAAACATAAATTGTGTTATTTAAGTTTGTTTATTTTTAATGTATTATTTAAAGTATTTTTCAATCAACATATTATACATGGTAAAACATTGGTAGATTAAAATTTTTTTGATTGGAAGAACAAAAGTCATTTTTTACTCCAGCACATAAATCAAGGAAGTTTTTACACTCTAAGTATACATACTTAATTAATTTAATCTTGTATTAGGATAAATAGTAATTATTTCAAAATTAAATTATGTATAATTGTTTTGTTCTTTGTGTTAAGTTTGTGAACTATTGATTATTTATTAATTGTCGTGGGTTGGATTTACTTGACTTAGCTAAAGATATAAGTATTAGATTTTTTCTATTTATCTATATATATATACACATTATGTCCCCTAAGTCCCACCCTTATTATCTTAGTGGCCTATCAGTATTTTTGAATGTTATGTTTTAAATATTAATTTTTATACTGTTTACAATTTGATGTCTATTAAAAAATTATTAAGTTAATTTTTTTTTTCTAAGTGTTTAAATTCTTTTTTAAAAATTTTTTTAATAGCCATTTTATTAATTTTTTTTAAATGTAAATAAATTATTAAAAGTTAGTGAAAATTTAACAAGTTAGAGCAAGGTATTTTTTAAAAAATAAAATGTTCATTTTTTTTCTCAAATAATTTTTTTGAAAATTTCGATATAGCTATTTCATTAAATTAAACCTTCTTTTAAAAGTCTATTAAAAATATTATCTAAATTTACTGAAAATTGGCCAAGTTGGAGTAGGTTTTTGTATTTTTGCAAATAACTATTTTTCTCATAAAATCAAAAACTTATCCTGCTTTAATTTAAATAATTTTTATTAAATTTTGGCAATTTTTTTTTTTTTAATTCCCACTAAAAAGGAATCTATTTTTCAATTTTTAAGAGATGTATTTTAAAAAATAATTTTTTTAAAATTATTTTTTGAAATTAATGTCATCAAATTGTTTTTATATAAGAATTAATCTAAATAGTGTAAGATCATATTAAAAAATATTGATATGCTGCTGAGCTATTGTGATTGGCTCGGGACTTCTGGGATATACATGGTAATGATTACAATTAATAAACTATATGTTTTATTTTGATCCTTAGAATATATTGTATTATATTATGGAAGGAAGATATGATATTTTATTACAATGACAGGGATACTTTTTATTTTGCTACCCCTACCAGAATTAGTTCCTATTTACTTATTTGGTTATAAATTTATTTAATTTCTTTTATAGGCCATGTTTTAATTGACATAATATTTATTAAATGCTCTTTCAGACAAACAATTAAAAAATAAAAATGAAAATTTTGTTCATAATAAGTTTTAAATAACAATAAACAATATTAATTTAAAATGTATTTGATATGAATATGTCTATTGAAAATCTAAGATATGTGTGTGTGTATTACATTTAAAGCATGAATTTTTTTTTTCCAAACCAATTAATATATTCTTCAATTAAATACAATGTATATTATGTATCTTACAAAAATTATTCATACCTGAATCTATATATCTCTTATATTTACACAGTAATTTTGTTTTCATTTATACATTTAGGATATTTATTATTATTTGTAATGAAGTTAATTCTGTCTTTGTAAATAAATTTTTATTGTTCTGTACTATTTATAGTTGATTCTCTAAAAATAAACAAATATCATATACTTAATACATATATAGTGTAATTTTTACCTTAATTGTTATTTTCACTCCAATCTACTAATAATTAAATAATCCTTTTTTATGCCATAAATTGAAACCTAAAATTAAAATTTTTGTAAAATGAAAGCTTTGTCCACTGGCCACATGGTGTCAGGCATTTTACTGTCATTTTATTTGATACCTATGTAATTGGGTGTCTATGTATATTTGTATTATTCATTAATTAAAAAGTAATTAAACAATAGTATTGATAATATCTGAACAATATTTTTTATATTTTAACAACAGCACAAATTGGCATTGTAAGAATAAGGGAAGAAAGAATAACCTCTTTCACAATGAACTTCAAACGAAGGCGCACTCAGGATTTTTTTTTAGGGGCCCTAAGTAAAATTATTTTTAAATGTGCATATAGGAACCCGTATTATGCTCATGTACTCTTTTTATAATACATTAAAATAACTAAATATTAATTTTTGTACTTTGGGTTTTCATTCAGGGATGATGAAGTTGTACTTATAAACTATTATTATTAATTTGTTAGTTTATGAATAAACTAATGTTTTCTCTAGGTTTTACTTTTTAAATGATAAAGATTAGTCACCATATTTTCTTAATATTGACAGTACTTCTAAAGTTTTTACACTGATTTTTCTGTAAATGTGAAGTGTAGCTAATCCATTTAATTAAATCTGACTCTGCTCTGATGTACTAGTTTCAAATAGAGTATAATGGTAAAATTAAACCATTATAATAGTTATAATAGCATTAAAATAATAGTTAAATGCGTCGATTGCACTATTTGGTAATGAGCGGTTTCCACATCAGAATTTTTGGTACCACAATTCAAACTTGACTGATGCAGCTCTAATACTATTTTGTGATCCATAAGATCTTTGTGCTTTAAAAATCGTTTAAATATATTGTTTACAGAAGAGTCTAGCCATCGAATGAAATAATATAATGTCTAAAATATTCTTCTTCATTTTCTGGGA
This sequence comes from Stegophylla sp. TES_Ste_2020, assembly GCA_025469315.1. Lineage (NCBI taxonomy): Eukaryota > Metazoa > Arthropoda > Insecta > Hemiptera > Aphididae > Stegophylla > Stegophylla sp. TES_Ste_2020. The sequence goes on along the minus strand of JAIPRM010000301.1, from coordinate 6,147 downwards.
GTATGTTTTGATAGGTTTGATTTTTAGTTAACCTAGTCATAGTAATTGTTATTTCTAAAGCATAAGCAATTTTGTTTGCTTCTTTAAAAATAATTTCAATTAATTTTCAACAATAGTTTGTATATAATGGAAACAGCCATGGATCTGTGACATAAATATGGAGGAGGGGCAATTAGACAAAAATAGATCAAAAGCACATCAGATGTATGTATACATTTTTACATACCTGAAATATTATTAGTATACATTTTAAAATCCCAGTAATCCTTCCAGGAAGCCCATGAAATATATAAATTGTATATATATATATATATATATATATATATATATATATATGTACAATAATAAAATAATAATAATAAAAGTCGGTTGAAGAAGTTTACTGATTGGTAAAATAAAACTTAATAGCTTTTCTTAATACAATAATGAAATAACTTGATTTTCAAATCCCACTTAACAGTAAAAAGCCGGACATACTTCACATGATGGGTGTTCTTCACATGACGGGTGGGATTCTCTTGACGGGTGTATTGAATTTTAAAGAAATGAATCATTTCTTCAATAAAACGATTCTGAACAAGGGAAGTTAATAATATAAAAAATAAATGAAAAAAAAATATTAGAAAATTGTCCAAAATTTTTTTTTTACATTTTCAAAATTTTTTTGTGCCAAAATCTTTCTTATATGATTTTCTATCTATGTTTAAATTTTCATATAGTTCGGATCAAAAAAATGATAGTTTCCGAGTTGTTTTTGTCAAATTTTGGGTAGTTTTTTCCAAAAAAACAAAAAAAAATTGAAGAATTGAGAAATTCAAAAAATGACCTCTCTAAAGTACAATCTCGAGGCATATCTGGTTTCAAAAAGTTACTAATCGAAACTTTTGGACATGTATTTTCATACGAAAAGTTGTACACAGAAAAAAAAAATCATTGTAAAAACACTAGCTTCTTCACTACGTTCAGAATTTAAAATGCATTAGACAATGGCTCTTTACAACTTCATGTTTGTATTTCTTTTAAAGCCGCACATCTATAAGTAATAACAAATTTTGCTTCATTTTTATTACGGAATATTTGATTTACTCCTTATGATTTATAAATATCTGGAGGGGGACACTGGTTGATTTTTACTTTTTTTTTTTATGAGGGGCTTAGCCATTCTCACCATTTTCAGTTATGGTTCAACTCATCTAATTGGAGATAGCTGCTGTAATTTTCTTTTATTTAAATTATGTGTTGAATTTTTAATATTGAAGCATATTTTGGCATTTTGGAGCATTTAAAAATAGAATATACGTCAATTAATCGTGAGTCGATTCATTGCGCGTCAATTTGTCGTGGTTAATTTATCGCGATGTCAATTGATTGCAACATCAATTCGTCATCACTACAATGTTCATCTTGTGTTAATCAACCAAATGTATAAACATATATATATTCGAAATTTTCCTTCCCATTTTAACACAGACTTAGGACTGTCTACACATTTACTTTTTAAGTGTAAGTATGGTTGAAAATGTTGTCTTTTAAAAAAAAATCTTAGTATTATAAAAATTTAAATATCATTATATCTTAAATTTCATCCATTATTAACAATAGTACAATACAATTGAAAAAAATGTTATTACTTTTGAGATAAATATAAATATTGAAATTACCTTGATTTGCATACAGTTTATCTAATAAAATGTTGAATTCTTAATATTATTAGCAGCAAATTTATTAAATGTAGGTAACCTCACTCATATATATATATATGTCTAATAAACCTGAAAAATCTCAAAAATTGTAAGTCAAGTTTTGTTCTTATAACTAAAATTATCTGTATGAAATTGATAATTTTTATGTAAAATGATTTTTTTTTTTTTATATATAATAGAATGTTATACATTTTGAAATTTAAATTATGCTTAATATTTTTTTTTAAAAGATAACTTGTGTGTGAGTAAAATATTACTACATAATATAATTTACATGTATGTAGTCTCAATAAATTCTTTTTTACAAGTATTTAAATTTTAGAATTATATCTCAAATGATGGTTAATTCAAATAATGGAAAACTTTTTTCCCTATTTTTATATAATAAATATTATTAAATTTGTTGTTTTTAGGGTGGAAAATTGTATAAATAAGTTTATCAGGGTTGTTATGCACCTGGAAAACCGGGAAATATCAGGGAATTTCTGAATACTTGAAAAAGCAGTGAAAAGTCAGGGAAAATAATTAAATTTCTGGAATTCTACTTTTAAGTGCTTTAAATTGAGTATATGGCGCAACATCGACATATATTAGATACTGAGTGGAGCGAAGAAGCTAGTGTTTTTATAGTGATGTTTATTTCTTTTTTTCTCGCAGAGTCAATGCGAAAAGGTAGTGTAAAAATAAAAAAAATTGTAATAATTATAAGCTTTATCACTTTTATGTAAAATTATCTTGAGTAAACTGAAGCTCCGAATAATTATTTTATTGATGAGTAGTAGTGAAGTTAAAATAATTAAAGAGAAGTAATTGATCGTTTCTTTAAAATGTAATACTCTCACCTGAGAAGCGAAGTATGTTTAGATTTTTAAATTATAAAATAGACCAGTTAGAACATTTTGTGTTATGGGTAGTAAATAAACGCTAAACAAAGATGGTATTTAAAAAAATCGAGTAATAAAATAATAAATTATATTTTAATACCTACTTGAATTACAATTTATTGTTATTTTTTAGTATAATGCAATTTTAAGGAAAATCACTAATTTCCCTGGAGAAAACCTGGAAATATCAAAGAAATTTAAAAATAAATATATGTAACAACCCGTTTACTCATAATATAAGTTAACTTATATTTATGTTTTTATAAAAATCAGTTATGATACATGGTCATTTTGTTACAATGACATTTATTTTATTTTTTTCTATGATTATGAACACAGAAATACCTGTTCAAAAGTTTCAACCATCAACTTTTTGAATCAAAATTTTGTTGTATGTAGTATCTACTTTAGAGGTCATTTTTCAAAAATCCCAATATTTTCTCCAAAATTTGGAAAAAAATAACCCAACTTTATGAAAATGTAAATTAATATAGACTGTTATGAAAAATGTATTAACAAACATACATTTAATATGAAACTTTTTTTTCCAACACCAATTGTTTCCAATCAATTTTTTTTATTGTAATGATAAACTATACTTTTCAAGTACAATTGCAGTGATGACGTGTCCTGGGGATAGGCCTGGTAGGCACTTGCTCTCTCATATTTTTGTATAGGTACTCGGCTTATCTTAGCTTAAGTTTATCGAATTATTAAAGATAATAAATTTTAATTCTATTTATATAAAATATAAGAATTATTATCGAATTATTAAAGACAATAAATTTTAATTCTATTTAAATAAAATATTTTATTGCTGTTTAATCGAATATAATGTTATCTTTGATCATCGTCATACAAAATTAACAATATCAGGAAAGATCGGCAGTTATATGATTTGTGAATTTAGCAGACAGTTAAATTTTAATGCTAGATCTAACTTCTTACACCAGTCATAGACAACAAAAAAATCTATCACTAAAAATTTCAAATAATTTATTTAACATGTATTCATTTTATTTTTTCTATGATTTACCAAAATAAAAATGTCTATGATAGGTAGCAAAGAAAATAAATATTAATTAATAATTAAGGATTTATTTTTCTAAACACTGGTTTTACAGTTATGTTTATTTTTTTTCTCTTTTTGGAAACACTTTTTCATGTAAGAAGTACGTGTTCAAAAGTTTTGATCAGTATGTCTATTGTTCCGAAATCACACCCAGATGGTACTTTAAAAATGTCGTTTTTCAAATAAGTCTGACGAAAATTTGACAAAAAAATGATAATATATGCTATTACCTGAATTTTCATAAAATTCAAAATTGTTTTTCAACATAACTTTAAAAAATCAGTATTTGTCTAATCATTTAATTTTGAAAATTCAATATTTTCAAGTATTATATTAAATACTTACCATTTCAACAGTTTTCAACGCTGTTCTGATAGTCTACAGGCCTAGTCGAAACAGTCTAGATCAGCGGTTCCCAAACTGTGCATCGCGGTGCCCTAAGGGCACCTCAAGAACTTTTCAAAGGCACCGTGGCTCAAAAAAAAAAAAAAATGTATTTACAATTTAATATGATTATTTTTTGTCCCCTCCCCCCCAGCTTGAGTGGTGTTAAAATAATGTGAATGACATCCCTTCTTAGATAGTGCAAAACCCTTAAGCTTATACAGCTAGATGCAGCTGATTACAATTTGATTCGATCTACTTAATTTCAAACCCGATGCTAAAATTTTCCTTTAATAGCAATTCGTACATAGAATTATGTACGAATTATGTATAAAACCCCAGAATTATAATTAAATTTGAAAAATAATAAGGTTTAAGCAAAATCACTAATGTCAACCTCCGTAAAAATTTATTTATGTGAGTTGGAATTTTCAGCTTACACTGCTGCTAGCACTAAATACTGCAACCGCCTCAATGCTAATCATAACCTTCGACTCTAGTTGTCCATAATAAAACCTGACATTGTTAATCAACCATCGTACAACAGTCATTAATTACATTATTTGCGTTTATATTTTTTTTCAATTTTTTTTTTTTTTTTTTTTAACTTGAAAATGTACTTGATTATAATCAAGTTGATGACCTTCATTTTTAGCTTTTTTTTTTAAAAAAAAAAAAAAATCTTTTTGAGGGCACGGAGCACCGTGAATGAATTTTATCCAAAAAAGGGCACCGCTGGACAAAAAGTTTGGGAACCGCTGATTTACACTACTTATAGCTCATTAAATGAACACAGCTGTAATTTTCCATCTGTAAATATCCATGTATAATAGAATATTGTGGAAATTTACAAAGGACTTTACAATAATACATTTATTTTAGAAATACGAAACGCGAATAAAACTTAAATTAGAGTTTATTTACATAATTGAATGATGAACAACAAGGGGGTCGCGGTCTCAAAAAGACTGAAAACCACTGAAAAGACATACCTACCTACCTAAAAGCCTTTCTAATATTTTTAATATTCTTAGTGGGGGCAAATATTGGGTTTAGGGGGGGAGGCAACGCCCCCTCTGGTCCTTCCGTAGCTACGGGCCTGTTTGGACAGGGGAGAGGCAAGGGAAGGGTGGTTTTATTTTTTTGGCTTCGTCGCAGCATTATATTAGGGGCTTTCGGGAGCCAGAATCAGTCGTGGCTCAGCAGTAACCCTATTCGTCCCTTTCGAATGGGGCCCGAGTATGACCGAGCACTTTTTTCGACGCGTAATTCAAAAACTAACAACCGTCAACTCACCCGGAGACCATCTTCTGTTGTCTACGGTCAGTAAGTCAGCGTTATCGTATAATTTCTGTTTGAATTCCTCGGTAGAATCACATTCTGGAAATCTTCCAGCAATACCGGATATCACTATTTCACTTGTTTCCGACATGCCTAAAATAAAAAATAAAAAACTATTATTAATGTCGTAAATAACACAATCAAATATCAGGTTTTTATATCTGTAATGTTGAGCAATATCAGTAAGTTGATCAGTATCACTGATATAAATCCTAAATCACTGTTTTTATATAATATTATCATTATTATATTATTATTATTATAATGTTATCGAGAATTCAGTTCTATAATTAGATCTAGCCTTAGAGATTCATTAAAATTATCGGCTATTCACCTTTTTCAAATTCTGAACGAAGTGAAGAAGCTAGTGTTTTTACGATGATGTTTATTTTTATTTTATTTATTTTTTCTCTGTACAACTTTTCGTATGGAAATACTTGTCCAAAAGTTTCGATCGGCAACTTTTTGAAACCGGATTTTCCTCTGGATAGTACTTTAAAGAGGTCATTTTTTGAATTTCTCAATTCTTCAATTTTTTAAGATTCTGAACGAAGTGAAGAAACTAGTGTCTTTACAATGATGTTTATTTTTGTTTTTATTTTTTTTTCTGTGTACAACTTTTATCTTATATTATTAACTTCCTTCGTTCAGAGTCGTTTTACTGAAGAAATGATTTATCGTTTCTTTAAAATTTAATACGCCCGTCAAGAGAATACCACCCGTCGTGCGAAGTACACCCAACGCGCGATGTCCGGCTTTTTAT
>JAIPRM010000300.1:49649-63769 GCA_025469315.1 Stegophylla sp. TES_Ste_2020 | reverse complement strand
TTCCGAGTCGTTTTCGCCAAATTTTGGGTAGTTTTTTTCAAAAAAAAAAAAAAATTAGGAATTGAGAAATTCAAAAAATGACCTCTTTAAAGTACATTATAGAGGTAAATTTGGTTTCAAAAAGTTACTGATCGAAACTTTTGGATAAGTATTTCTATACGAAAAGTAGTACACAGAAAAAAAAACATCATTGGAAAAACACTAGCTTCTTCACTTCATTCAGAATCTAAAAGTTATCATTACGATAATTTATATTTCAAATTTTTGTATTCGTTTCATACATTTGATCAGTGCGACAATGATGGTCGGGGGTACTTCAATAAATCATTTGAATAAAAGTATTTAAATAATTTTCATATAAAGTACCCTTATCTTTATCGTATGACCGTCGTCTAGGTATATGATACAATAATTTTATAAAGTTCTAATATTTGGTCTGTAATCAAATTCGAAGGCCATTCGTGTTTAGAGTCGATTTTTTTCGATATTTTACAAGAGATACGTAAAACACGAAAAGTCAAAAACTCGCCCAAAAATCAAAACATTGTCCCTACAGTTGAAATTAAGGCGTAATAAACCGCGTTCAAGTTTACCTTCAAGGCCGAAACCGAATACGTCGATTTTCTCTTAGTCACATAAAGCTGACACAAAATCGGTTCGGTTGAACGCGAATTTTAAATATTATTTGTGCTCAGATATAAGACGTGCGGGTGTAACATCTTCTTAAGGCACGCTCAAAAGTATACTCGTACAAAGCGCATAATAATATTTATGCGGGGGGTACGAGAAAAACAATAATATTATTCGTTGCGCCGCCTCGGAGTAAATATAACAATAATTATTATTATCGCCATTGTCTTTGTGTGTCCGCAAGTAATTATTGTCTAATATTATTGCTACTGTTGTCGTCATGCGGACTCGGCGGCCCTCTTCCGGAACACACGGGTATACACTTAAGTACATCGTATAAGTGTACGCATTTATGGTATTATTTAATGAGTATTTTTATGCCGTATACTACAACTATGCCGTGGCCCTGTGGGAACAATCGCCACGAATTTATTCTCGAATCGTCATGTATGGATGTGTCACGTAATCGAAATTATCGTTTGAAAATAAAAAAAAAAAAACAAGAACCGAATATTGTTGGGGTTACGAGACTGCCCAAAGAACATTTTTTATTTATTTTTTTTTTTTCTACCTCGCACAGTAAAATAGTCTGATGCCAAAAAATTTTAATACTCAAAATGTTTGTATTTCAAAAGCTGTCTCGCGCTAAAACGGTCCTACGCCAAAACGGCCACGCCAAGATGTCCTAGATTGCTGTAATATCTACTGGAATAGTAGGGATGATAATAATATGTGAGCTTTGAGAAAAATTATATTATACGCTTGATTTAAAACATATAATATAATCAGAATATTTTTCATAAATTTTTCTTGCTATCCTCACAATTTTTTATTTTCTATTTGGAATTGGAATTGGAAATTTCAGCCTAAATATAGCTAGTTGAAGCAAGATCGGTAAACTTTTAAGTGTGTCTTGGCAATCCCATACAGTGGCGGGTTTAAAGGAGGGGCGAAAGGGGCAGTCGCCCCTCCCTTGGGCCGGAACTTCCTTTTTTTATACATGTTAAAGTTATAGTTCTTACATAATATAAGAAAATCTAAAAAGCGAATAGTCACTGAAAAATTAAATCAAGTAGGATATGGGTTTAGAATAATTTTTAGATTGTTTTTCCATTGGATGAGAGTCAATATCAATAATATTTTAAAAATATTTTCCCCTATTTTTCTTTAATTTTTTTAAGTCTGTTGTGGACTCATGTAGTAGTTGACCCCATATTGAGCTCAAACAATATATTGTTCTGCTGTTCTATAGAATGAATAGATACAATAAAATCGATTGTTTTAAGGCAGAATCATTTTTTTTTTTTCAATTACATTCTTTGTATTTATATAGCAATGTGACTTGAAATTTAAATAAATATATCCTGCCTATATTTAATAAAACAAATATACTTACCTGTATAATATTTATACATATAATTTAATTTTTTATTTTAGTTTACATTGTTAATATAATGTAAAGGATAATATGTGTAAAATAATAGGTCATTGATATGTGATGGAATTGGTTGAGAAAGTTGTTAGTTTGAAAGTAACATAGGTAGTTTAATATTCGAGCGGATCAAGAACACTTTTTGGGTTATTATTTGAAAATATGTTGTATACTCAATAAATATTGTTTACCAATACATCTCTGAATTCAACTAACCAAATCGTTGAACAACAATTTGCATTTCGCCCATCCCTTGGTGAGCGATAAAACCCGCCCCTGATCCCATAATCATTTGATTGATACAAATCAAAGCATTAAGGTCCACTTTCCATACAAAGCATTAACCAGAGATACTCGTTTACGGACATATTATAGAAGTGTTTACCTGTGCACCAACTACTAGTTTGCGTACAACGGAAAACGTTTTAACCAGCTAATACAATTTTTTTCTTGAAAAATAACAAGTCGGTTGCATACACATTATCATTGATTATAACTTACTACTAAACACGTTTGGGTGTCAAATGCATTTATTCGGTTGAATTCGAGATAAGTTTATTTTAGTAGTGCACTGACATGTCAATTGTGTATTTGTGTCAGTTCGGTTAGGCCCCACGTAGGTGCAAATAATCATCATCGATACTTCAATCTCTCATTATTTTAAATACTTAGTAAAGTTTTTGAAAAAGCTCTTATCTATGTTGCTTTTATTAGATGCCCGAACAAAATATTTAAACGACATGTGGTTATAGTAGAGATTATAATTTAACCACTTATAGCTGGCTTTCGAAAATAACTACATGTGAGTTAAACGAAATCACTTTGCACTTGCATTTCGCTATTACACAATGTGACACACGTGTGTGCTACAACATACACAAAAATAGGCCTTGTGGTTTCCATCGGTATATAAGTTCCTTTAAATGCAAACAGGTGCAAAATAATACTGCAAAAACAACGCATTTAAAAAGTCAAAACTTTTAAACCTGTAAACGATTTTTTTTTTTCCATCAAATCATTTATCGCATATATTTCTATACACGAGTATACATTGTTTTAAAGTTCGGTATGTCAAAGATACCTATAATTTGTTATAGTTATATTATAATAGTTTATCGATTTGTTTTTTCAATCAAACCCCTTGTAAAATTATTGATTATTCGTCCGTAAAAAACTGTTATTGCACCAAAATATTCGCAATGAAATTCTAACTTCAATTATAGAGAAAAAAGTTGACTTACGAGTTTCAAGATTTTTTCAGATCAATTAGACATATTATATGTGAGTGAGATCAAATAAAATATTCAAGTCTTAATATCAAGAATTAAAAATTATACATATAAACTAATAAAAAACGAGAAATTTTCTAAAATTTTCAAAATACTATACTTAACCCAATATTAATCAAATGTTTTCGAAATTTTTATGAAGTATACTCGTAAAAATTTTTAGTAGTTGGTGAAAGTTTCAAGATTTTAGCTATGTTATTTTTGAAGTTATGCTAAAAATAATTTTCAATTTTATGAAAATTACGCTAATAGCACAATTTGACATTTTTTGTTAATTTTCAACAGATTTTCCGTGTTTTTGAAAAAAGCATTTGAAAATTTACCATATGAGTATGATTTCGGATCTATAGAGTTACTGATCGAAACTTTAGGACAAGTATTCCTATACGAAAAAGTGTTTCCAGAAAGAGAAAAAATAAAAATAAACATCATTGTACTTCACGATTCTTAGAATTATTAAAAAGATATATTTAGACTATTATTATTACCACATTATAAAAATCTTCTGTTTTATGTAGATTATTTTGAAGCATATTGTCTTTTTTTTTTTTTTTTGTACCAATGTAACATACGTCATAAAAACATAGGTCAAAAACCTGAAAAATAAAAATAAGAAACACTGAATAATGCAAAATGAATAATGTGCAAAACAAAACATTTTGAACACAGAATCGTTAAGGCATGAAAAGAATTATTATGACATAAACTACATCCCTAGCGTGTATTTGTATGAATATATATATATATACATATATGTCTTAATTACCATAATGTATTATATACATGCATGAAAACAAACGATACACGCTGAAATATAATAAAAATTAATTTTAAAGTTCTTTTCTAGACAAATTCATAACGTTGTCTAAAACCTCGCCGATTCACATTGTTATAATATTGCTGCTTGTAGCGTGTTGATAATAAAAACAAAAGATTAATTAAAAAATACAATCAAATGTAAAGTCATTTATTTTTCTTACATAATAATATAATACATCATTCGAAAGTGATTTTGGCGTTGACGACTCGTACCTACGTAGTCTGCTGAACAACGGGAACTGTGAGTACATTTTTTTCCCCCAAAGATTACGATCCCAGGTTTAAATGATCGAATGAATGGAGTGATTTCAAATAGAGCGGGTTGAAACTCGGTATCATCGGTAGCTCTACCAATTTGTATCCTAAATCCTTCAAATTCGGTTTGACGTCTTCCTGAAACACAAACCAACAGCGAGCGTATTAGAATATTGAGAGTGTAATTATTTTAATACACACTGTAATAAATCGATTTAAACTATTCGCCGGAGACCATACACATAATGGGGTATTTATCCTGAGGGGGTGGTAAGTTGCGAGGGGTGGCGTAAATCACTGCACACGCAATACGAGAATCAAATATTTTTTTTTTACACTGACAGATTTTTTTCGATTTTTTTTTTTTAAATTTTAATTTAAAAAACCCACATAGTCAGTGCGAATAATACAAAAGACGTGAGGTATATTGTATTGCCTACTGGTGTATCCAGTGCCCAACTTAGGAAATATGGGCCGGGGCAATATAATTTTAGAGGCCCTTAATATTTATTTGATGTAATTTAGAAAAAGTAAAGCAAAGTAAAGGCAAGAAAGCCGGACATACTTCACACCACGGATATATTCTTCGCTCCTCGGGTCAGATACTCTTGGTGGGTTTGTGGAATTTTAAAGAAACGATAAATCATTTCTTCAACAAGACGATTCTGAGCGAAAGAAGTTAACAATATAAAGATCAATAATGATCGTCATTTTCAGCACACTTACTAAGAGTATCTGTTCCAAAGAGCGAAGATTGAAGAATATCTATGGTACGAATTATGTCCGGCTTTCTTGCCTTTGCTTTACTTTACTTTTTTTTTATCTAATGTATGAAGGAAAAAAAAATTAAATGAGAAAAATGTCCAACATTTTTTTTTCACATTTTCTAAATTTTCTTGCGCCAAAATGTTTCTCGTATTATTGTCTCTTTATATTTAAACTTTCATAAAGTTTGAATCCGAGGTTTCCAAGTCTTTTTTGTCAAAGGCTCGCCGGTGCATACTAATTGCCTCCCAAAATATCCTGTCCTTATCGCAAATAAAAAGGTTAATACACACTAATCGCCTCCGATGATCAGGTAGTTCATAATTATATACGAGTTGCCTCCCAAAAATTTCCACACCAATGGCCTCTCATATAGAATTAAACAGTGGTTCATAAACTTTTATTAGTATTTATTTATATAATTTATAATAATTAGTCAATAAAAAAAAATTATTATGACACAGATGTAATGGAAAAAAAAATATCTATAACAATCTTAATAATTTGTAAAAATAAAATCGTACAGCGAGAACGAGTGTTTAAAATCAACTAAACGATACTCGAATACTCGATCACTTACGATAACGTATATGATTTCTAATAACCTGGATCAGGTCTGGTTTGGATTATATCTTATTACACAGAAGATTTTATTATCTCAATGTATAATCGTAAAGGTATAATCGAATCAAATATCAAAAATAACAAGTCATAGATTACGACTTCGAAATTACAAACTTATTTTTATACGTATTTGAAAATGTTTGGAATCACTTATACATTTATTACCTGCCCATTAGGAGGCAACTAGTGCTAGATTCTTCTAGATTGCGATAAAATTTAGGGTACGTTGGGAGGCAACTCGTATATGGTCGGGAGGCAATTCGTATGAAAATTTTTGACCTTTTTGACTTCGGGAGGCAACTAGTATGCGCCCAGGCTCGCATTATCACACACGTGTTTAACTTGGCTAATAGGTACATACGTTGATGATTAGTTGACAAGATGGGTTAAACCAATGACAAAGTATTTTTGGCCAACTTTATAATAAAATTTAATGGGCAGCTTGTTTTATCAATTAGATAATAATCTTAAATTCCATTACGAAACGTGACTAATTTGTTATGTAAATATCATCATATCAAGCAAATAATATCATAAAATTTCACAGTGCCACTTTAATATTTCATTATCAATTGGGGCCGAGGCCTCAAATAATATTGGGGCCCGGGGCTTCAACCTCCCTAGTCCCCCTCTAAGTTGGGCTCTGGGTGTATCCATTGCGACTTCAAAAATTCTACCTGATTTAGAAGAAGAATGTATTTTTTTAAGCTACTCTTGATGTCACATGAAAACAAAATGAGTTAAAGGTAATTTAACCTATTTATAAAAAACAAAACGATTTGAAGAAAGCATTTTCATGCACAGAAATTAAGAATAAGAAATAAAACTATGTTTTTGTGCGCTGCAGTTACAAATTACAATGCAGAGGCTCCGGTTGCAGTACTCAAAAGAATAAAAATTATATACTTTCCCGGATAAGAAAAGAACGTTTGAACTGGTTAACTTTAGATTTTGCCATCCTCATCATCGCAGAAAAATATTAAATATTCATTAAGTAGTGATTATTTTTTTGTATGGCTTTTTTTTTCATTATTTAAATTTTTTTATTTTTTTTGTCAATTTATGAGTAGTCAAAGCTTAAAATATGTGTACACAGAACAATTATATGTAATTATACAATATGCAATTGAGTACACGTTAATTTGGACAAATAGCCTTCTTTTTTTGATTAATTTCAAACTAATATTATTTTGGCGAGTTAAAAACAATACTACAATACTACAATAATAAATAAAAAAGGAACAATTACTGTGACAGTTAATAATTTTATTTTTTAACGGTAAATCAATCAATATTTTAAAGAAAACTACAGTAGAGAAATCACACGCAAACTAGAATATCTACATGAATAATTAAGCTTTTACAATCAAGGAAGACAGTAGTGACTGGTTTTTGTATTACGACAAATGCAGTTTTTAATTAATGTAAAAATTTCATTAAATTTGAAATTTTAATGCTGACAATAAATGTTTTACGTCATTTCCTATGTATTCAACTCGGTAATTATTAATCTAGCTTTTAGTCAACCACATAGTATCCTGAGTCTCAAAGAAATACAAAATAATACAGGAAAACACGTAACACATGCAGAAATGAAATGAAAATTTTCTGTTTTCTTAAATGATAATCTAAAATTTATCTAAATAAAACGCTTACCACCCTCATAGGCATGCGTACGGGGTAGTTAGAATAGGCGACCGATAACCACCCAGTATGATTTATTTGTCCATTACGATTTTATTAAAAATTATGTAAAGGTTAATAATATTAAGTGCAATTGAAATTCGATATAGAATATACGTAGATAACATAATATTTTAAAAAATTTCTATCAAATATTTTGATAATTTTAAGTAGGTTCCTAAGTTTATGTTCAAAATCTCACAAAATGTCATAAAAAAAGGTTTATATACAATATTTTATTATATAACCAACAAAAAATATCTTCTGACAATTAAAAAAGCAATGTCTTTAATCAACTTAAATTCCTTAAGTGTATATTAAGTTCATTTAGACAATGTTCCTATTGATTTTAAAACGATGCATTTTTTTTTTACCAACCACAAAGTAGTAAATGAGATTGAAAATTTCATAATAACTTCATAAATTATTGAAAATTCATATATTTTATAATGTTAAGTAATTTTTCGAAATCCCCAAGGAAAAACTACCCTATTAATCTGTTCGTATTACAGCGATGACCGTTGGAACATGTGATTTTATTATTTGGAATTGCTATCTGTTATTTAAAATGAGCCCAATTTAAAGTCAAAATTAGATGCTGGAACATAATTGATAGTAGATTTTTACCACAGGAACCTACACGATATCAAAAATATATCATGTGACTACTACTCTGCCGTCAATGACTATACTCGTATGCAGGGGTGTATTTATGGGGAGGGCACATGAGGCCCGTGCCACCCCCATTCACAGTAATTTTATACCTTTTTTCAACTATGGGAGAAAATCGATTGAATGAATTAGCATTGCTGAATATACATCCAGAAATAAAATTATTATACCTGAAGAAGTAGTTGATATATATGATAATTAACAGCCCAGACGTATTCAGTTATAATAAATATCTAAATTTATTAAAAAAAAAAAAAAGATTTTTATTAATTTTTTACTAAATACATGTTATGGTTTCTATCAAACTCGTGTATTTTGGTTATTAGATATTAAATTATGACATTATTTTGAAATGGAAAATATGAGTTATTTTTTAACTATATATAATTTGAATTTTTCGTTTGTGCCCCCCCCCCTATAAGGCATTTCTAAATACGCCCCTGCTCGTATGAGGACCACATAAGTATAATAATATTAAACATAAGAATATATTATATAAGATGCATACTCATGCTTGCATATATACAATAGACATATAATATGTGCATAAGAATTAATCGTGGAAAATCCGTATAATTGTATAAATAATGTGTTTTTCGGTTGCACATGCGACATAATTGTCGAGCATCGGTCGAAGGAAAACTGCGTAAGTAGTTAAAGAGCACAAGGTTAGGTCAGCAGAATAAGATTAACGTGACATGCGGTGGGCGATGTTTAAAAAAATAACAATAATAATAAAAAATAAAACAATAGAAATTATTATGAGTAGCATGTGAACATTTTATACACGCGGAGGACAGAATAATGTTATAATACGTATTATTAACATATATATGTATAGTTTACTTAAAAATCGTATTACGTTAATGGAATAATTAAGAAAGAAAGAAAAAAAAAATTGAAATACATTTCGTGACTAAAAAATTGAATATTTTACCTTCATATCTCAATTCCGTTTGGGTGCCTCGTGATGTACCTACCTGTTTGATTTTTCAAAACTTAAAATAGTCAAAATACGTCAAAATAAACATCAAATATTAATGGAATAGATGAAAAAAAAAAATAATACGAATACACAAAGCGTTGATTACGAAAGCCGAGTCAGGGCCGGCGTAAGTAATTTTTTTTTCACATAGGTAACAGCATATTACGTCGTACTACTAAATACCACAGCAACCATGTTCAAAATTAAATTAAAAATACATTTTTCTTCTTACTTGAAGAGAAAAAAAATCTTTTATCGGATAATCGCAAAATTTGATTTTCAATTGAAATTGAAACCAACTCTACCAAAAGATCTTGAGACGTTTGTGATCATTGATAGTTGTTTTACTTGTATATTCAGTTTTGGAAAGCTTCTTGCTGTTAAAGCTAAAGTTATTGGCAATGTTAGTAAAATGTTTAGTGCAATGCAAATATTGGAAAATAATAAGTTTATTTGTTTTTACATATCTATTGTAAAACAACTTTAAGGTCATTTTTCTCTTGTAATATTTTAATTTCTTCACAAAATTCGATAGGTAGCGTTGATAATATCTAGTCTTATCACCGGCATTTAATAAAAGTATGATTTGAAAATCTTTAGGTTGATTAGATGAAGGAGAGTTGTCATTTCATTAAAATTCATGGTTCAATAAATTATTTAAAGAAATGAAAATAAATCACTATAGTTTTCATGATGCATAAATCAAAATCAGTATTAATTTAAATTCTACAATTTTAGTCAAAAAATCGAAAAATATCAAACCCTTAAAAATGTTACTTAAAAATTAAACTGCCCCTTTCTAAAGTACGCATGGAAATGGGTGTGACGAATGGAAACACTTTTCCTGTACTCGAGTATAAGTATTCCAATTTATAATATAGACCTTATGAAGTTTGGAAAGACATTAAAGAAGATCGGATGAGCGCAGTACACGAAAATATACTTGGAGGAGAAGAAATGCGATTAGTTGATTAAAAAATAATGATGATAATATGTGCACGCTGTTATGATAATTGCCTACAATGAGGAATAACAAAAAATTACGATTACTGTGAATGATATCTTCTACACAATACGGTCAACAGATTTTTGGATCGTCGTTTAAACGCGACGCGTTTATTACACACGATCATTAGTGCGTCCAAATCGAATTTTAACTGTTTTATTTCTTCCCACTTACATAAAATTTGGATTCATTTATGTTTTTACAAGAATAGAAACAATAAGTATACTAAATGCTAATAAAATGTAATATTTGTTGCCCAAAATGTTTGAAAATGACTAAAAAATAACTTTATTATTTTTTATAATTTATATACATTCAGTGCTTAGATATCAAATAATAATAATAATAATAAATAAATATAATAATTTTTATTTATAAATTACTTTTGTTAAGCTTCTATCTAATTTTCATTTCGTTTTTCTGTAATTTACATGGAAATAAATAATTTATTAAACAAAGGTTTAGAGAAGAAGGTACTTTTTTATCTGTACAAGAATTGTCATTATGTACTGAAAATATGGTGTCTTCTTATTCTATTTAATTAAATTAATTAAAAAAACAAAAATATTTTGAGTACATCAAAGAATTTTAATCATCATTTAAAATATCGAACAAAAGAAAAAATATCAGTGTTTTTTTTTCGTATTAATAACTATAAGGCACGTTTTTCCCAAATATTCAGAGAACTATTGAGAATTTCGAAAAAAGACCAGTCAACAGTACCATCTAGAGCCAAATTGTGATTCAAAAAGTTGATGGTTGAAACTTTTGGACAAGTATTTCTATACGGAAAAATGTTTATTTTATTAAAATAAAAATAAACATCACTGTAAGAACACTAGCTTCTTTGCTTTACTCAGAATCTAAAATATATCTACTAATTGTATGCATTTATATAGTATACTGTATAAATCTTGGTTGCAATTACTTCTGTTAAAGTGTTTATCCTAGTCAACAATATTCGAAACAGTATTAAAATAATGATATTCAAGTGAAAAAATTTTATTATACCTTTTTTGGAAAATTAAAATCTAAATACTATATAACGAAATAAGTAACTAATAATGATATAAGTGACTAGTTTTTCATCCTTGTCTTAAACAAAGCTAATTTAAATCTTTTAAAATCACAACGTACACGTAATAAACGTGATATTTTTTGGAAATTGAAATTTCAAACTTTACAGTCCAAATACCGTCCAGCTTTGATAAATAATGAAAAAAAAAAAATCTAGAAATCGCCTTACATCGATCACATAACTGACGCCCGGCTCGACTTTTGGAGTCATTTTCCCGTAGACCCTCAGCGATTGTATCCTGTTGACGCTGGTCCAGTTTGCCACAATCTGGTGCATAGCTATTTTCTCACCGTCAGACGTATTTTCGATGTCTTCCAAAACGTTCACGACCGTATCGTGTAGATACTTGGTCACGGCGGGCTCTTTCGTTCGCGACAAGCAATAACTGTTGAACATGCGGTACAGGAAATAATACACTTTCCTGGAACAAGATAACCGATAGAATAATAAAAAAAAGTAAAGTATGGTAATGAAATATACTGAAAAGTAAAGTAAAATAAATAGTCATCATTTTCAAGACAACCACCACTAGTATTTGACCCGAGGAGCGAAGAATAACTATGGTGCGAAGTATATCCGCATTTTTGTCTAAATTTTACTTAACTTTGTTTTACTCTTCACTTTACATTACTTTACTTTTTTTATTCAATAAGTAAAGAGAAGAAAAAAAAGACAATTTTACTAAAAATAGAAAAAACTTGATGAAAAAAAAGTTCAAAAAAAGTTTTCAAAATTTTCTTGAACCAAAATATTTTTCATATTATTATCTATCTATATTTAAACTTTCATAAAGTTTGGATTAAAAAAATATAGTTTCTGAGTCTTTTTTATCATATTTTGGGTAGTTTTTCCCAAATTTTGAGTCAGATGTGTGTTGAATTTTAAAGAAACGATAAATTATTTCTTCAATAAGACGATTCTGAACGAAAGAAGTTATAATATAAAGAACAATGATAATTGTCATTCTCAACATAACCACTATAAGTGTATCTGAATCGAAGATATCTGTGTTGCGAAGTATGTCCGACTTCTTTGTCTATACTTTACTTCCCTTTACTTTACTTTTTTTATTTAATAAATAAAGGGAGAAAAATTATTAGAAAAATGCCCACAATATATTTTTCACATTTTCAAAATTGTCTAACGCCAAAATGTTTTTCATATTATTATTATCTATCTATAGTTAAATTTTCATAAAGTCTGGATTAAAAAAATTAGATTTTCGAATCTTTTTTGTCATATTTTGGGTAATTTCCCCCCTCCCCCCTTCCAAGAAAAAAAAATTGAAGAATTGAGAAGTTTAAAAAATGATCACTTTAAAGTACTAATAAGAGGTAAATCTGGTTTCAAAAAGTTACTGATCCATACTTTTGGACAAGTATTTCTATACAAAAAAGTGTTGACAAAAAAAAAAAATAATAATAATAAACATCATTGTTAAAACACTAGCTACTTCACTTCGTGTAGAATCTGAATCTAAAATATAAAAGATAAAATGTAAACATCATTGTAAAAACATTAGCTTCTTCACTTCACTCAGAATCTAAAAGACAATACACCAGAGTGCCATTAATTTTTTCAAAGTCACAATATAAAAGAATAAAAATTTTGCTATATTTTAAAATTCAAAACTCAAAAATTAACTTGACTCATTTTAACAAAAATTTAAATACGAGTAGGTTATTATTTTTTTAATTTTTCTGTAAACACTTTTTCATATGGATCTAATTGTTCAAAAGTTTCGATCAATAACTTTTTGAAACCTGATTCGCCTCTAGTTGGTACTTAGAGAAGTCATTTTTTGAATTTCTCAATTCTTCAATTTTTTATTTTTGGAAAGAACTACCCAAAATTTGACAAAAAAGACTAGGAAACCATTATCTTTTTATCCAAACTTTTTGAAAATTTAAACATAGATAGATAATAATATAAGAAAGATTTTAGCTCAAGAAAATTTTGAAAATGTGAAAAAAAATTTGGACATTTTTCAAACATTTTTTTTCCGTTGAATATTTTTTCTTTTATTTATTAGATTAAAAAAAAAACAAAGTAAAGTACCTAAAGCAAAGGCAAGAAAACCGGACATACTTCACACCATAGATTTTCTTCGCTCTGCGGGTCAGATACTCTTGGTGAGTGTGTTGAAAGTAACGACTGTTATTGTTCTTTATATTATTAACTTCTTTCGTTCAGAATCGTCTAATTGAAGATATGTATCGTTTCTTTAAAATTATACACACCCTTCAAGAGAATCTGACCCAAGGATCGCAGAATATCCGTGATGCGAGTACGTCCGGCTTTCTTGTCTGTACTTTTTACTTAACTTATCTTTGCTTTACTTTACTTTACTACACTTTTCAAATATTCAAAGTATACTTTAAGATATATTAAATACATTGATATCCGTTTATAGTAAATATTTACTTATTTTATAATTTTTTAACACAAAATCATTAAAATTACCTCTAAAATAATTATGCTTTAACAACTAAAGTTATTTCCTAATGACGTGTATAATTTGAGGCAGTTGAGGAATATCAAAAAATGTCTTTGAAATCGTTAAAATAACATCTTTTTAGATTCTGAACGTAGTGAAGAAGCTTATGTTTTTACAATGATGTTTATTTTTTATTTTTATTATTTTTATTTTTTTTCTCTTTCTGTAACGTATAGAAATACTTGTCCGAAAGTTTCGATCAGTATCTCTATAGAACCGGAATCACACCCAGATGATACTTTAGAGAGGTCATTTTCTCAATTTCTCAATACTTTTTCCAAGCGCGGTGAAAATATGTCGAAAAATTAACGAAAAACGGCAAAATATGCAGTTACCGGCATTTTCGTAAAATTGAAAATTTATTTTTACCATAACTTCTACAATA